>JTDE01001000.1:65112-79936 GCA_014338405.1 Paragonimus skrjabini miyazakii | reverse complement strand
ATTTCTACTAGTTACTAAATGCTTCGCACCAGATAATTTGAAGGAACGAACGTGCATAACATAGTTTCTGTCTTCTACAACAGTCTTATAGGACCAGATGCCAATGTAATGGCTGCAGTGTGATTCACCTGGTGACATAAAACTGACTGTGGCCTTACTTTACACACCTTTCCTCCTAGACACATTCCGATTGAAGAAATTAGTCCAAGTCTGGTCCAACTGAATTAGTCGGAATCTTTGGGGTACTAATACCCGTCATTCGTCTTTTCTCTTGGCCTAAACATCTTTCGTGTGTGTGTGTGTGTTACCATGCGGTTTCAAGGCGGCGAAAGCTTGGATTTGTCGCGTTAAAAAGTTTTTGTCGCCTTTTTATCTTTCAGCTCAACACGTTTGTAGACATCACTGTTTCCCACCTTCTTCACTGTGTCACCATAACATATATATACCCCAGTAAGCTGCACATGAAAGTTACCTGATAGTACACTGTCTTTCAGAATATTTGTCGTACATTATGACACGAGTTACAATCTTGATGAGTCCCTTGTAACAACCAGTATCTTATATCCCTGGTGACTGTTCTTATGAGACAGGGTTGTGTCACTTGGAGCTGTCACATTAATTGGGGTTCACCACATCAAAGCGCACACTTGTTAAAAAGAAACAGCTTCACCGAATAAACACTTGTGCTCTTTCCATAATGTGTTTCTTATTTGGGACCCTAATGTATAGCTAAAAAATGACCTTTTCATGTTTACACAAAAAACGACTATTATCTTCTCAAGCACACGGCTCTGAAGGTTGTGCAGGCACAACAGTTTTTCATCAAACATAAGTTAGCATAAGTTAACATGACTTACTGGACCAGAAATTGATTCCAGCGATTGCTGGTCAAATTCGCTTGCGTTCAAGCGAATTTTCCTGGGTAACTCTTCACTCGGTTTATCAATTGGTGGTGGTCGAGGTGGCCGAGCTGTAGGTTTCGTGGCTCTCTCTGGTGTGTTTCGTCTAGCTCTAGCCTTGATGCTGCGAGTCAACGAACCAAACGCGTTTCGCACACTTCTGCCAAAAGATTTTTCGCTGCCTGTATCCGAGTGATCGTGTCTTATTTTTGTTGATTCTCTTTCACGGTGACTTTTAGCACGTTTGATTTTGAAATTGAAACGTGACTTCTTCTTTTTATCACCTTGCTCTGCAACAGCTTTCTGTGTTGTGTCAACATGAGCTATCTCTGAGTCGGAAAGTTGTGGTACTTTGGACACTACTTCAGCTGAAACATTTAGCTGTTGGACTGAAGATGCATCTGCTGCTTGAGGTTGTGTTTCTTCAGACTCTTGTGGCCAAGTTTCTTCAACAACTGCAGCGTGCATTACGTTATCCGCAATGACAGGCGAAACAGATGCTGGTTCCAAGACAATCGGCCCCGGTTGATTTATTTCCAACTCCTGTTGTGTGTGGACTGATGGGCCACCTTGGACGTGTATGTCGTCCTCATCGATATCCTCTTTTTTCGGTTCGTCCGCATGTTCGCTGATAACGTGAGTAGATTCGGTCTCATGATCTATAGACACTTGTCTAACAACCGAAATCACAGAAGCTTCTGATCGATCACAGCCTTCACTGGATACATTGTCCGGTCCTTCTGTTTGATGCTCAGGTGAAAGTTGGGTGCCTTGTGTACTGTCTGCCAGAACTTCTGAATCCGACTTTTCTTCACTACTGTTTTTAGATACAATTATTTCTCTATCCCCATTATCAATTGCTTCTCCTAATTTTGAGTCCACTGATACAGAGAATTCAAACTCAGGTCCATCAAATCGTTCTTGACAAGTTTCGGAGATAAGATTTTCTGGTTTGCTTTTTTCATTCAACCTAGTACGCACCGGTGACTCATCCGACGGTGATGTACTCACCGGTGGTACAGCCACCGGTAAAGTATCCGCTGGTACCGCATCCGTTTGATTCTCCAGCGTTGTGTGCGATGTGGATGTGCCCTCACTTTCTGTTGCTTGTTTTGGTGAATGTTCGCTAGCAGTTTCTGCCTCCATCAACTGCGAATTAGTTCACGAATGGAAACTAAACAGGAGAGAATGGACAAGGTCAATGCAAACGCAATTCGAAAGTACGTCGAAAATAAGTAAATCCACGAAACAAATGTCTAGGGATCGCCCGGTGTGTTTAGTGAAAATGTAAATTGGTCGGCTAAATTATATACACTCTGAACACCGCGGCCCACCCTTGACCAATGCTTTGACATCAAGGATTGATAATTACACAAAACAATCGTGTTCGCATGTGTCTCCATTACTTGTGCAAACATCGTGGACATACGTACGCACGTGAAACCGCATTGGCGTATGCACACACCAATGCATACACGTGCGCGCAAGCAAGCAAGCACCTACGCACAAATCATGACTAGTTCCGCATTGACTCCTATTTGAATGCGTGTATCACTTACGCTTACTATTTCAGCGCACACCACAGATTAAGTCAGCGTACTTATTAAATTCACCCCTTCCTTCTATAAAGTCGGAGTGGAACGATATGCCAAGAAGAGATTAATCGATGTTGGTGAACTGATTCAATTCATTTGAACAATGACGCTCACTTCAGCAGAGTGGTCGAAGGCTGTTCGATTGGTTAACAGATGAACGTGTCTGATTGGTTAGCTTGGGTTGGCCAATCTGCCTTAGTGCACAAGAGCGGGTGATACGTTTTAGTAATTTGGATAATCCGTATTCAAACTGCCTGTATTTATTAGGTGCCCTTTATTTCTATTTAGATAAACCGTAAAATACCCTTATGAAAATCTGAATAATCGATTCCAATAAAAATAAATTTCTGATAGCTCCCTTTCCAAAGTTTCACAGTCAAAAAATGGATAGTCACAATGGAATCCTACGAATGCGATGTCCCTGCGATCAACGATGAGCACCATATGAGGAAGTAATGGAGGATCATATATTGAACCATGAATATGTGAGTCATCTATCAAGTATGAGGAGACAGAGAACGGCCACACATAGCGTGTGTAAATCGGATGGAGCTAGGAATGACGTGAGCAGGAAGGAAAAGGACATTTTGTCAAGATTTACAGAGGCAACCTACCGTTATGTTGAACCTGGACTGGGTCGACTGCAGCTAGACCAGCGGAGGCGCAGCGCCTTGTGCGTGCTTTTAGCAATCTGCAGAACTCGCTGGTAAAGACCCATACTTTGAAGAATCAGTCTGAACTTCCGAGCATTTGAGTCAATCAAATTAGCCAGGACAAACGGCAAAACATCGAAGGATAGAACTTTCAAAAGCCACTTTCATTTTCCCTGACTCACAAGAAGAAACGGGGATATAAGATATACCATCAAAACAATAATGCCTTAGGAATTCCAGTGATTTTCTAAACCGTGGTATTACCTAAAATAACCTTCAGTGATTTCAACCGGAAACCGCTCACATCTATAAACTGTGTAAACCCTTTCGGTATGCTGACGTGGAAGTTGCATTTGGTATCATCGAACATATCAGCGTAAAACCGTACTGCTAGAGACTGGCGACCACTAGATTTCCACACAAAAATAAATAACACAAAAAGCGTTCTCACAAGAAAAGGGTGTAAATTTATCTGAAGTGTGAAAAACTCTTCGGCGTGTCACAACGAAGTTATTATAAAACTCAACAAGTTGACTCTGTAGCGTTAAACGCCGGTACTTAATCAATAGCGTCCGACAGAACGTTGATGCATTTCGAATTTTGTTTGATCTGCTAGATTTCAACGGTTGATTGGCTTTCGACTATTTTTACTGTAATCGACAACGACCTCGCTAATGCGGGTATAATCTATGTCACGAGACTGCCTTTGCTAAAAATTCCACAGAATTAATAACTTCAGTTTTGTAGCCTTCTAAGTCGAATTTTGATTCTTCATCAACCTTATGTTTCTATTTTCAAAATATGCTGTCTACGGTGAGAAGAAATCGGATTCGATTACATCACTTTCACATCACGTTTGATCGCTCAAATTCTGTTTTAGAGACCACAATGAATAATAAACCAAAAGCAAAACAAATCATTCTAATTCACCTCTCTGACCTTCTGTTATTGCCACCCTGGTAACTGATATCTGACGGTATTATGTCGGAAAAGTATACTTTTCCTATTAATCGACGGTGATTTTTTTTACTGATAAGTAGTCTGCGATTTGGTTAATTTTCAGTTAAACATCACCCATTGTTGATCGCAGCTGTCGCATTCTTGTAGAATCTCCAGTCGGTCTCTTTCGAAAAGCAGCACTAAAATCGAGTTTTGCTCTCATTAGAGCTTATCAATAGTGCATATCCTCGCCACTGCCCGGACTAGAACCACAGCCACGCTGTTCATGAGACAAACGTTTTGTCCACTGCGCCATTGACTTCACATCAGGCACGACCGATGTGAGCGCTCAACCGTTTTCGCTTGTGCGCAATGATCGGGTTGCTGATCGTCTCAATAGGAGACACAGTTACTGTCTGTTAACACCAGTCGATAACCCCGCGATTAGGACTTCCTAGACAAGTCGAAGTCTCCGGTCTCATTAAACCTGCTGGGCGATATTTTAGATTACTAATGAGTAGTCAGGGATTTGGTCAATTTCAAGTTGAACATCATCCACAATTTTTAAAATTTTTTAATTGATCTTGAAATTCTGTTATTCACTTGCTGACATCCGTAATCAGCAGGCATGTTCTATTCTTGTCCGAATACCTCAATGTGTAAAGTGGTAGTCATATTCCAGTAAACCTACAACAAGACCCTATTGGGGCAGGAGCTTGACTTTCACGCATGATCTGGTTATCTATCCGTACGAAACCATAGTGATTTCCGACTTGTATCAGTGAACGGAATTCATTTTGTGTCTGATCTGAAGAGAAGACAAGGAAATGCTTGCGGCTGCTTAGAAGGCAAGTCGAAGGATGTTTACCAGTTTACCTAAGTAAGACAGATTTCAAGATTGAACACCACCCACACTCGATCTTAGTCTTCGCATTCAGGTAAGCCGTTTGGCTGGTCCACTTCGAAAGGAAGCACTAGACTCGAGTTTTGCTCCTATTAGAGCTCATCAGTAGTGTATATCCTTGTCCGGATCGGAGTTTGCACTCTGACCCTCGTGTTTGTGAGACTGGCGTGTTAACCACAACGCGCGCAACCTCACAGTAGGCATGACCAAAAAATCAAATCCAAACGCTCAACCACAACCTTGTATGAATAATGTTCAGCTTGCCCGATCATTTCGAAAGGAGAATGAACAGAATCACTCTGTTCTATTCAGTCGATAACCCCGTGATCAGGACTTCTCAGTTAGGTTGAAGTTACTGTCTCCATTGAACCAACTGAGCATGGTTTGAATCAGCAGTGAAGGTTTGGGGATTTAGGTTACTTCAAAATTGAACTGAATGGACTGGCTAACTGGCTAGCCGGACATCGGAACATGGTATGTTAACATGTGTTGTCTCGCTAGACTTCAATAACTCTGTTAGACAACAATCTGGCTTTACCCACGCAAAGTTTACCGTATAGTCCAGTATAGTTCCATTTTTATTGAATACTTCATGGTGACCGATTCTGTCTTGACGAGGATCCATCAGGCAGAAAGCTGTTAACAAAGAGGTACAAATGTGCCATCTTTTTTTGTGTGATTGGGTGTTAACCGCAAAAACATTGTTTGTGAAGCACTTATTCATATAATTACTATTGCTTTTAGTTTAACAGTACACATAACAAAAAGTAGGTTCATTGTCCGAATGTTAAACGGTCATAAATCGAATACCCTTCATGAATGACTTTTTTTTCAGGATGACATTTCCAGCTGTCTTTTCTAAAAGACGACAGCACTGGCATTCAGTACTCATCAGTTGACTTAAACTGGCAGCATCGTTTACCATTAATCGATCCTGCGTTTATGATGAAGCTGGATCACGAATTCTCTTACATAAACGGCCGATAGTTAAGACTGAACAAAACGATCTATTCATGAGTTTTATTTGTGGAATACGTTCCGTCGGTCACTTTAGGGGGGAACAGTGTAACCAGCAACTGCGCAACCTCTTCATCTGCCTCAAGATTCCGTTTAGCACATCACCTCGTGTCAGTTCTAGATGTCTAAACGAGATTCCCTCTCTATTCCTATATATTATTTCGGGGTGATTCAAACTAAGCCGATTATATTGGTACACTAGTGAAAAGGGTGGAGGCGGAACAATCGTAATAGGATCCAAAAACTTAGAATGCACACAATGAGAGGCGGTGTAGTCTTGTCAGACAGAGAACTTTTATTGTACGCTATCGAGTATATCCGCATCAGCTTAAATAGGGGTGCTTCTTCTGTTTGGGTCACCTACCTACCTTACACCATCCCACTGCATTTTGATCAACATGGTCCTCTGGTACTTACAACTCTAACACCAGGTAGAAAACATGCCACTGTGAACGGAAACTCGTTGTTAAAATCACCAGTAAATCGTATATTTCTTTTCAAAATATATTCGGTCTCTCTGGTGATTAATTAAAAAAGTGCCCCCCCCCAAAAAAAAATGACGCTTTCGTCCAAAAGACTTTTGTAACACCTAATCTGCTTTTGCGTTGATTTTTTCTTTAGAGAAGTAAACCCCACAGAATCGTACAGGAAAAGAATGTTACCAATAGTGGACCTCCCAATAGGAGCAGTCATGCAAGAACAACCTCAGTTTGTTTACATATTGAGAAACGTTAAAGTGTATAAAACTGTTATGGAACATTTTTTGCAACTCTTTTCTACACGGTGCGTAAAGATCCACATCTATCAGACTAATGTTTACGAAAGGGTTTTCGAGACGTGTACTCTAACTACTTGGGTTACGGTCATTTACGCAGTTACAGTGGTTTGGCTATAGGTCTGAGATAACCATTGTTTCCTAATTGTGGTGAGAAAATAGAAACGCTTCTAAAATACTTAAGAACGTAGAGTTTTGTCGTAGGATTGCCATGGTGATCAATGACATTCACTGCCGTGTTTTAGGTAGAAAACACGTCAGAACTCCTGTGGAAACACCGAAATAGTGCCTAACTCAGCCAGTTAGTCTTAAACTATAGTTTCTATTGTGGAGTATATGGTGCTGCTTGGTACTATATGATGTTTAGATCAAAAGCATTGTACTGCAGCGTGGCAAGAAACAGTTCTTGGTACATGAAGCGACTGATCATTGGCATCCGTGGCAACCGTGACATTCTGAGATCAGCATCGTATGTAGATGAGTGTTTTTGTTTGTAGTCATGTGGAAGTGTATAACCCAAGTTTTGGTTTTCTGAATAAACAATTTTTGCACCATTTGCGTACTTGGCTCACAACACTATTTTAACACCCCAGAATTGAAAAGCATGAATTTGTTTTCTGTCAATTTCCATCGCATTCGCAGTAGCGGTGTAGTCATCAGTATTCTAACTAAAATCTATCACGCTATAGCATTTACGAAATTCTGTGTTGAAGAAATGATTGAACATTTAACTGAGAAAGTTCTACACTGTCTTCTTCTAACTGGAGATTAGCTAGAAGTAACTGCATGTACTATAAGAGTAACGCAGTCACTATGTCACCCACCTTCAAGGTGGGCGGTAAACGTTTTTCGTTGACTATCTTGTCAGTGAAATACTTAATGCTGTTTTTCGATGAGTATATGTTCAGACAGACCTCTGGCTTCAGCTTCCATCCACGGGGTGATGACTAGATTGCGCACAACTTCTTAGTTCATCAAGGTGCAACGTTTATGTCGCGTGCACCGTTTCCTTTGGATTAAGTTATACCTTAGGCTTGCTAAGTCTATACTTTACGTTTTCAACCATATTGTCTCAATTGAGTGGGCTGTTTATGGAATTGCGCAAACATACCAAGAAAGTATTAACAGCTACCAGGGTAAAACTTCCGAAACAATTAACTGGCTGAACAGTTACGTGAAGTTGAAAAGTGACGATATAACTGTCATAGTTTAAGTGGCGAGTAAAACCGATTAGGAAAGAAGTGGCTAAATAAACCAACAAAAAACGATATCAGAGGAATTTTAAGTGACAAAGCTCGCTGACAGTTCATAACCCAGCGTGCCAAGTAAGTTACAAAATAATCAATAAACGATGAAATAGAAATGTGCATCACCATGGCGGAAGTATCGTAGCTATCAGAGGCACACGCTATCTTGTTATGTCAACCACATTTACTTACACAGGATGAGGATACGTAGCATTTAAATTGTGCATGAATCTTTGTGGTGAAACAAGACGAAACAGTTATCACAAAATTGGAAATTGAGTGATCATTCAGAGTGCCACAAATATCTTTAAAAAATATTTACACTTAACATCACACCTAGTGTTGTGAGCCAAGAACGCGGATGGCACAAAAGTTGTCTATTCAGAAAACCGAAGCATGGGTTATACGCTTCCACATGACTACAGACAAAAACACTCATTCGCGTACGACACTGGTCTCAAAACGTTACGGCTGCCACGGACGCCAATGCTCAGTTCCCTTATGTACCAAGAATTATTTCTTGCCACGCCGCACTCCAATGTTCCTTCTTGCATTTTTCTCGCGGCTACTTCAATGTCAAAATCCACGCACCCACATCACTACTGAATAATAGTGGTGTGAGTAGTATAGTGCGATCGTTCGTCCTCAAAACACTAGTATTCTCCATATAGATCAATGGAGCAACTTTTTCGAGATGAAATAGTGCTTTTGAGGGTTAGCCTTGAGAATAAACGTGAGACAGTTTGGCGTTAAACATCATTCTTAAAAGGACATACCTTCTGGAATCATATGTGAAACTCTACCGAGATTAGAACGGATCCAGTTTCCTGCGGAAACAAGTGATGTAGCAATCTTTACGATCTAAAGACAACTGGTGTACATAATCACAGCAGCGAAGGGCAAATACGAAACATTTCGTGAACGAACCTTCTCCCAAGCCGAAATCTCTATCAAAAGCACACAGATCTGTTCGCCAGAATTGATCGATGGTTACTCTGTACGAATAATCATTATCTACTCCTTCCATAAGCCAGGATGGCCCAAACATAGCCCAGCATGTTTGTAATCATACTGCTACCCAACTGCTAGTAGTCTGTCGCGTAACGTCGATTAATTTGCCTTTTCTTCGTCTCTGTGTCGATCAACATATAGATGTTCTCATTGATTAATTTTCGTTTATCCATGCATATGTTTGCTTGGTCGTCACAACGAGTTACACTCTGAGTTCACTTACTATTATACAGTGTGTAATGTGGTATATACTATCTTCACACAGTGATAGCTATTTTGATGAGATTCCGGTATTGAACAAGAGTGTACATCTTCATTAACATTTGTAAGTATGATCAATACGTTGATGAACTGAAAATGTTTCCACACAAAAAACGCATTCCCACTACAGAACCACTTTTGCTCTCTATGAGAATACTTTTGTTCAGTGTAGAATCCTGCGGCTAAAATTTTCCAACCAATGTGATAGAAAGACTTTGATCTATTTAAACCCATAGCGAATAGTTAAGAGTAACAGGATTCCAAACACAAGAAGGAATCCATAACACTGATTCGAATCAACTCGGAATGTCAGAGGGTAACAAAAAAATCTTTTTTTCTTGACAATAACCCTATAAATTAATCTACACCATATTGATCACATTCCATTTGACGAAGCTTGCGTCACGCTATAAAATATCAAACAAACTAAATGAAAACTTACATTTTTTTAGAATGAATTAGTGCAACTTCAGTCGGCCCAATGTTTCTAATTAAAAACATGGTAACCAATCAGAACTAAACATTTTACGTTCTTCTCACTGAGTCGTAACAAAAAAATGACCTTCAATTGCACATACTGAAAACAGTTTGGAGTGGCTTATGATAGAATGTAGTGTAACTGCCAGTCTAAAATTTACTTGACAAATCTGGGCATCCCAATGTTGACAGTGTACCCTTAACAGCTTAGTAAGGTCGATTGAACGCGTGATTCTTTCGAGTTGATCTCACTTAGTTTACACGTGATTGATATAATTTTCCAACTCAACTACAACTCTGACTGAACGTACAAATCAATTTGGTAAGCACTTGCTTCTAGCTCGAACTCAGAACACAGGCCACATTTCTTAAATCATCTCATCGTGCACTCAATTGAACAGTATATTTGAATTTACGTTATGGCGCCATTTTCTTGTTGCAAGTGCTCTAGAGAAAAAAAATTACTTGCGTTCAGTAGACAGAAGGCAACCTTTTGTCTGTGCAAAAAGTGACCAATATTTGTTAACAGTTTCACCTTATATGTAAGCTATCTCATACTCTCTGATTAGTTCAATGTTTTATCCCTTCTAACCAGTTTGTATCACTGGTTAATCCATATCAAATCCTGTCCGTCATTTTGACAGGTTATTGAACAATGATCAAGTTTAAAACAGTTTTAGTGAAGTCAAATGTTTGCCAGCTGATTGGCATTTTACAAGAACTAGGTGAGTATTGCGATAAACGATAGAAAACACTATTGACCCTATCAGATTCAGACATACTACATGTAAATTTGATTGTGCAAAACGTCTTTCCGTTAGTTATCACATTTCCTTTTATACGAATGAACACAACCCACAATTGATCGCAGCTGTCGCATTCCCATAGACATTCCAGTCGGCCCCTTTCTAAAAGAAGCACTAGACTCGAGTTTCGCTCTCATTACAGCTCGTCAGTAGTGCATATCATCGCCA
The DNA here is from genome assembly GCA_014338405.1 of Paragonimus skrjabini miyazakii. Classification (NCBI taxonomy): domain Eukaryota; kingdom Metazoa; phylum Platyhelminthes; class Trematoda; order Plagiorchiida; family Troglotrematidae; genus Paragonimus; species Paragonimus skrjabini miyazakii. The sequence continues at coordinate 69,184 of JTDE01001000.1, read as the reverse complement.
CTGCCGGGACTTGAACCACGAACACGCTGTTCATTAGGCAACCACTGAACAAATGACCTCACATCAGGAACGACCAGATCACCAAATTTAAACACGGCCATTTCTCTTCGTAAACTGAGAATGATCATCCAATTATGGTTGATCTTTAATCTAAAAAGCACCCAATGGGACCCAGAGTGATAACCAGAGATAGTTTATCTCAGTGATTACCAGCGTGGCTGATGATAATCTCCTAGACTTTCATCGAGTTATATCAGCTTCATGCAAGCCACGGAATCGAACCCACGACTTTTGACCAAGTGTCAGAATCTACTAGACCGCGAAATCGCGTTCACTGAGGTTTCTGGTTCCAAATGAGTCGTCGTTTTAGATGCAGCAGTATTTTTCCTATAGCATGAAGTTTGCTAATCGACGCACTAACTGTAAATGACTAACCGATTTTTTCCTACAAAAAGAGGAAGTGTTGCAATGTTTCACATATTTCTATGCAACTTTAGTAACCATGATCTTGTAGTCTGATGGATCGGCGTGTAGACAATATTTTGGAACTTACTCATATGAAACCTAGTTCTATTTTCAAATTGTTTATTTAAAACAGTTCATTCCCTTCAGAAGTTTGAACAAAATAGTTAGAACACGAAAATTGGTAGATGCAAGCATTTCGTATTGACTCATCAGTACCAAATTTACAATAACATGAAACGGTTTTTTTATACCGAACAGGTAGGGGGTAGGGTGGATAGTCAGTCGGTGGGTTAGGAAAGTTCACTAGGTCCAGGGAAGGGTCAAGTTTACAAACAATTGTTTCTGAACACACTGGGTCGGATTTAGTCGATTGATTGCGACAGCTTCAGCAAACCGCAGGAATCTTGGATCGAAGTGACGCAATAGGATTCTGAATGCACAAACTGGATCGAAAACGTGTCCAGTGGTCAAGACGCGTCTTGCGACTGCGGACGCTGGTTGATTATGTGTTTCAAACACATTGTCGTTCTTCTGTAATGCAGAGTTCTGTACGCACTTAGGCAAATGTTCCTTCACTCTGGAGATTAAGCACCTCTCGGTTCTGCCTATGTAACTTTCTTTGCAGTTACATGTAAATTGGTAGACACAATGTGAGGTGGCACCGACAGGCTGATCTCCTTTAATTGAAGGGACAAGCAGTTTCTGGGTCCGGGCTAGTACATAGAGTTCTGCTGCGTTAAATGTCCGTTTAATTGAATTCACTAATCGTTCAGTTGTTTGATGAATGTTATGATCACGTTTAAAAGACAGTTCTATGTAAACCTTCTTTTTTCTCACTGTGGCAACCTGTTCAGAAGGTGGTTTTGGTCTGCTATGCCTACTTATGAACCTTTCCGGATACCCATTAGATCGTAGTACAGACGTGATCAGGTCTATTTCCTTTGCAAGAATATCCTGTGTACAGATTCGCCTTGCTCGTGTGAATAGTGTATTTACTAGGGCGCGTTTTTGATAGAGCGGTGTGAAACTACTAAAGTTCAGGTATTGACCAGACCATGTGGATTTCCTATAGATAGTTCTTTGAATAGAACCATCTTCCCGGCGACTTATGAGTATGTCCAGAAACGGTAAACAATTGTCAGCCTCAAATTCACATGTTACCCTCAGGTTTGGATGAAAACTATTCAAGCGTCGCACTAGGTTATCTATTGTTTATTTGGAACGACTGAATACCAGTGTATCATCAACATAGCGTTTGTAGTATGACAGATTTGCTATGTCTGCCGCTAACTCTTGCTCAATCTTTAACATGAAAAAGTCTGCTAAGATGGGCCCTAGTGGACTTCCCATGGCTACCCCATTTATTTGGCGGTATGACCGATCAGTGCACAGCAATAAAGTTTCTTTCAGAATATCGCTAGGTAAGTGTAGATTAGTGTGGCTCGTCTGGACAAGCCCCCAAATATAATCAACCTTCTCGTGCAATGGGGGCATTTGTAAACAGTGACTGGACGTCTATGGAGCACATCAATTCATTAGCAAGATTGATTTTATCCGAGTCACTGAACAACTCAAAAGAATCTTTAATAGAATAAGCCTGAAACTTTTGTTTTAATGGCGTTAAGATGGTGACTAACCAACCTGTCAATTTATGGTATGGAGAATTAACCACCCGCAGACTTTTCCTAACCCACCGACTGACTATCCACCCTACCCCCTAATTGTTCGATATAAAACAACCGTTTCATGTTATTGTAAATTTGATGATGAAATGCTTGTATCTACCAGTTTTCGTGTTCTAGCTGTTTTGTTCAAATTGTTTATTGATTATGCCAACCAGAAAGGTGCAAACGGCTGCCTAACAACTAATTGCAACACGTGTACATTTGTTATGCTCACTTACTACGATAAACTGCTTTCATCATAAAGAGAGTTGTTTCTGTAGAATAATCACAGTTTTACTACACTGAATCTTCATGTGGTTTTCTGCAAACATTTCGAACTAGATCTCTGCAGTTGAAAATTGCTTACTGTTAATCTGACTCTTAACGAGACGAAACTTCATGTTACAGTTTCGTGCCTGTATTAGTTTATAAACAGTGTCCCAAACAGATGTTCCATTTCGATTCTTTTGCGTGACAGCAAACCGTGCCGATCGTTGCGTCAAGGTCGGAGTTCGACGTTGAAAATTCGGCTACAATAGCAGGACCCGTCAGTCAAATTAATAAATGTCGCTGAATACGACTAGTAGAAAGCTTCTGCTTACTACACATCGAGTGCTACTCACAGCTGATGAGAGTTTCAACACTCAGGTACATATTTCGACTAATCTCTTCAGTTAAAAACAGATTCTGCATTTCGGATGCCCAGTTGTGGATGCTTTTCGTTTAACAAGATCAGACTTGGTCCAATTGTGAACTTTCTGAGCTTCCGGTGTGGCTTCGTAGCTCAGCTGGTAGAGCATTTACCGCGTTTGGGCATATTGTTTCTGTCGCTGGTTCGAATCTAGCCAAAATCCAGATTTTTCGCAAATGGATCTCTTCTAAATTATCAAGTCTGCCAAACTACTTATCAATAATTCAAGATCAGAATAGTTCGGTTTGGGGCAATATATTAGCCAACTTGTTTCATTTCGTTTGCATTTCGCAAACTGTGCACGTTTTTTGAGCGGTGTTTGATCTGCATCGCTCGCTCCAGACGTTCAGCTCAGAGAAGGGTTGTAACCCATTTAGTGCACGTAGAAAAAATACGTTTAGTTGCAAATACAAAGATGCATTTACTAGTAAGTGTTTAATCAAAATACACAGTTCAGAGTTCGGCTATGTTGCAGGAACCCATAAGGGTTCAACCCGGCTAATGAGCAAGTTATCAATTTGTTGTTATACTACTGCTTCCGTTCATAAAATCTTATGAATCATCATCATTCGTGTATTGGCTGCATCTGTGACAAAAGTGTTCTACTGCTTAGAGCAGATGCAATAACCGAACAGCATTCCGCCAAAAAGGGTCATAAGATTGAGATGAAAGTACTGAACATTACAATACTGTTGATTGTCACTGTGGTCGAGGTAACAGAGTGCACTGTTGCTTTGAGAAAGAAAAAATACCAAGTTCTTAAGACGCTCTAGCAGCTCTTTCTGGGGTCATACAATTCAATCACGTAGAAGCATATTTTGTCACAGTCACAACAGACGACTACAGCGTTATATGTCGTCTATGTCTGTGTTGGCTTCCAAAGCTTGTCCTCCCTACACACTCGCAATTTTTGATTACTTCCGAGCACATCTTCATATCCCCCATTCACTCTGATCTGACATCACAGCATTCCAGGATGTGGCACCCGCATCATCGAACTTTATATCATACTTGTTTGTGGTTTTCTGGCGCAAGTACACAATCAGCAAAGTCTGGATTCAATGACCGGCATATCTCACAGTATTCTCTTATTGATTTCGACTCACTAGACGCGACCATTGCAAGGGTCTTCATGGCGTAGACTTAATATACTCAGAAGACCCACAGCGTCCAGGACACTTGTGTTGAAGACTGAGTCTCGTCGCTTTGATTTGAGGAAATAGAAGTTGAGTTTGTTAAGGAGACATCAATG
>JTDE01000999.1:95546-112825 GCA_014338405.1 Paragonimus skrjabini miyazakii | reverse complement strand
CTTTCACTTCCATAATCCTTGTATGGACTCAAATGGGGAATTCTCCTCCGTAACAGTCCCGTGTCATAGAACTCACTGAAGCAGCCAACCAGAAATGACCTGTTCTATGAACTGGGCTCTCTTCGATATAATAACCTATTCCATCTTTAGACGGTAAATGCGGTAACAAAAATCCACAATAATTTATTATGTTCAATACTGCTTGCGTTGGCCATTTATCTATCGCACCTGTCACTTTGAATATCAGCCAGTAGATAACTCATTTTAAACTATGTTAGGTGAAGGCTGGTGCCATTGCCCAAGGTAACTGGCTACGAATACGCCATATACTGAATTATCTCCACTTAGATGACAGTTTGGTTCGTAGAACTTTCTTCGTCACTTCTACTACGTACACGAAGGAGTCAAACGCACAACTATTTATTTCTACAATGAAATATGCGCAACCTCTGTGTACTTATCCTTCTGTTGTATGACAGGCAGTCTCGCTGTGAGTAATATACTACTCACAAGTAGTATGTTACCCACAGGCAACGTTCAGGAACGAAAGGGCAAGCTGCGAATGCCAGGAAGACGGAGGACAAGGAGAGACTATCGAAATAGTGTGTACGCGCTCGGCAGAAGTTCCACCAAGTCGAATGACAATGATGGATGTGAATGCATATCTAACTTGCAAATGAGTATACGCGCTTGTGGTTTGATTTTTGACATGACCTATACGGGCGTTTGTGCAATAAACGGATTCTCAGGCCAAGCGTCTTTTGCGGTCACAACACTTCTTCAAGCTGAATCACATATGTTCACTAGTGTTTTGAATTCGTACATTCTGTTCAACACTTGCATATTAATGTCAACAAATTGATAAGCAGATTCTGTCCCCGTATGATCTCCGTGTATGTCTGTTGTCTGAAAAATCCTAATCCACGTCTTCTGCTTCATTCGGTTGACGCAATCACGATTAGCCAACCCAAGACAATATTATGAATTAAAAAAAAACAATTCTATGTAAGCCTTACACTACCATGAAGTTGGGTCCAGCGTCCTCCACCCTGTTCAAGATTATTTTTTAAATTCTTAACCCCACCACACTCGTCTTATGCATACGGTTCTGGTCACTGGGGCAATACGAACTGCTGACATCTACTAGTGTGCGTATTCTAACTGTTATGTTCACCCTCATGAAGGGAACCAGGTGGCTTGAGTCATAGATTGTTGTGTTTGTCTGATATCGATCGGTTTGACACTAGGTTTGTTCAGGTGTGGGAAGTTATCTGGCCCCACAATGTGACACATTCATCTTTTCAGTTATTCTGTTCCACATCCTAACCCATACAAATCCAGAATTTTCTCATCAATCACGTCTTTCTGTTCATTATTGTGGTGTCTCATCGGTTGCCTGTGTTAATCAACCGCAAGAAAGTTTTGTTTTTGGTCTTGCCAGCCCTTCAAACCGTTTCCTTATCCAATGAGAAGTTCGCTTTTTATCAACGTTCACGTGTTTTGTTCCTTACTGGTTTTAAAGCCTAATACTCTTCAATATATACTAACATTTTCTAAGTCATACACTGTTTATCGTATTTTCCACTATCCTACGTATATTGTTTCGTTTAAGCAGTACCCCATGGAATTCTGTTCCACAGGTTCTGAACAGTCTTGGCTTCCATGAGAAATTACATTTGGGTTTTGTTATCTCCATATCGTTTGTTCAGATTCTGGTTAGTTCCGTATTGACTGTCTTCCGACCTTGTCACTTTGCTCGGTTGATGAACCCGCATCATTGTGAGTCATTTGGCGCTAGCCATTGGCCCCCATCAATACCAATCAAGCGAACCCAAAGGTTAGTGAAACGTGACCCATCGGCTACATGTTATCAGATTTCCGAGGGCATACAAAATTAAGATTATGAAGCAATGATTTTTATGATGTTCAGTCAGTTTAAAAACCAATCAATGATCAAATCAAAATACCTGTTAACCGCTTCACAAAAGATACAACATTTAAACAAATCACTTTAGAATTCAGAAACAGAGTACACGAAGGAACTGTGTTAGAGGGTAGATTCACTCAATTTTGACTCGACAACCAGTAAACGATGCATGATTGTTCACTGTTGTTTCGTATGGTGACTATTTGGAACGTGCGAACTTCACATTCCCTTGTGCACTCGTAATTATGACCTTCAACGTGCTTACAGCTTCATGTGGTTGCTCTGAGCGGCACACATGGGTGTTTGAAGCAAGCATTATCTCACAGCTGGACTGGGTACAACAAAAAAGTCAATCAATAAAATCGATGCTATATTTCGAATGGAATTCTCACGATTATATCTTATGTCACATTTAAAATACTTACATATTATCCAAGGTGACTGAATAATGGTATGCACCAAACAGTCTCAAGAACAACTTCCTATCATTCGGTTGACTCCAAGTGCCTAACTAACAGCAGAATATCGAGAAATCGATTAAGAACGCTGAGATCACAAATGGCTTACAGTGGCTATTTAAAACCATAGGCCCAAATTAGCACTTTACCTTTTCTGGCCTACAATAAAAGGGGTTCACGGGTCAAGAAACCGATTGTGTGAGTGGTAATTATGAAACTGTCACAAATTTCCGCACCGGTCAATTACCGATTCATCCGGCTCACTTTTTTCATGGTATGCCTCAATTAACCAGATGGTCTTATATAACTAACACGCCTCGTTTGTCTCGTGTTTGTCCTTTCATTCTCTGCTGGTTCCGTTGACTCGATCTGCTAAGTACGCGAGTGTCTATCAACCCTAGCTGATGTACCGTTTTGCACACTATTTTCTATTTCAAAATTCTGATTGTTATTCACACTTTTCACTTTCATCAACTTCACGTATACAGCCAACGTTTAAACCAACTTAATCGAACTAATCGATAATCAGTAAATACAACTCACTCACTTTTTGGTTCGCGGGCTTTGCGTTCTCTCTGCGTTCGGGTCGCTGGTGCACTGAATTTTGGAGAGTTAGAAACTAACGGAATCAAGCGACTATTGCGGCAAAGTTCCTTATTTACCTGTCATTGGAATTACCTCAGTTGTTGACCTCCAAGATTAATTAGGATTGACACGACGGATTGTATCTATTGGATACTGCATTTGATGTAGTGGAATTATAAATCAAACCGCTTTAACGAACTATTGTGAGTCGATCATTTCCATTTTTATCACCTTTTTGATCTCGTGTTCATACTTGAATTTTGTTTAGTGATTAGATCCACCACACAGAGTTATTCATCAAGTCTAACTTCACTGAGAGTTACTCACAAGCAAAAGTAGTTGGGCGTTCACATATGATAGTTCGGTCGTGCGTAATGTGAGGTCAATTGCGCAGTGGTCAACACAATTGTCTAATGATAGCGTAGCCGGAATTCTAGTTCACACCGTGGCAAGGATATATACTACTGGTGGGCTCTAACAACAGCGAACTTTAGTCTAGTGCTTCTTTTCGAAAGAGGCCGACTGGATTATCTATTGGAATGCGACAGCTGCAATCAATTGTGAGTCATGTTCAATTTATAATTTTCAACATCAGTAACCAGTTTTTATGTCACTTGCCGGATTCATTGAAGTAGCACGATGGAACGATCACAGAATTTTTAGATTTCGAAAAACACGCAGGAAGATTGGATTAATTACAGTAAGAGAAGTACCGATACATACAGTAAGTGACATAAACCACCAACATCAATGGTTGGAGTTTCACAGCTAGGTCGATTTTATCTCAAATGTGCAACTGTTCATGTAATTGATTAATCACGATTTCACCGATATGTTGAAGTGTTGAAATGGAGATGGTGACTTTGGATGACCGCTAACGTCTTGTCAGTTTTTCAAAATGACAGTTCTAACTGTTAACAACCTAACAATAGTTAATTTCCTTATGACGTAACTGTGATTGCAAAGATTTGTCCGTTGGTCAGCAATTGTTGTCAATGTGTCGACACCTTTTCTTTGACAAAAACCATCTTTGCTGACGGCAAAACATCCACGGCTACCACACTGGTCAACAGAGGTTTCAATATCTTAAGACCATTTCACTTATACCGCGTAGACTGTATAATCATTCCACCTTTGGATCAAGTCCCTGTAACTATGCGTCACTCAAGGAATTAGTCATGCCGTTATGAGAACTATTCGAAGGACGATTCGTTTTGGTTGATTAAGACATAGCTACAACTGTCAAGTTCTCCAAGAACTATTGTAACATGTGCAAAATATATCGAACATTCAACCTGATTCTAATCGTACCGAAGTCGCATCGACGCTGTAATACCTCACACACTGATCATAACAAGTGAGCAAAAGTTTTAAACAGGAAAGACCAGATCCAGATCTATACTTTCTGTCAGATGATGAAGCACGATAACATCTGCAGGAAGCAGGAAAGTGCTGAAAATTCACAAATTCGCAGGTTTTTCTAACCACCTAAAGGAGTAACATTTTTGAAACGTTTCATGCGAAAGATGCTTACGGGGAATGTGTTTGTATTCCATCATCACCTTACCATCAGACCTGTTTTGGAAACTGTTCACCTGTGAATGGTTTCCAGACCACAATGTTCCCTTGAGTATTATACAGCTGTGTAACTTGGCCTGTTTTTAAGGATAATATCCCAAGGCTGTCTGTGTTCGGTCACCGACTTCGTGATAGATTTGGACATAGGTGATGAAAATGTCATCAAGTTAACGACACGGTTCTCCAGATATTTGGAAAACTCATGTCTAACACAACGCTAAGTATGCTGATTTATAGTGTACACTAGTTCAAACAAATTTAGTACATAGCACTGTTTCGTTTGTCGTTTAGTTGACATTTTTCACGATCAAGAAAACGCTAAACGTGACAGTTAGTTGGTCAACTCTGAGAATGGAAGATTCAGAATCAAAGCTTGATTTTTAAGAGTTATGTAGGTTTCCTGGCTGGGTAACCGAGAACTATGTTCACCTGTGGTTACTACACAATCAAAAATGCGGCCTTGGTGTGTGATTCCTGGGATTCATAAGACTCCTTGTAAGGTTATCTCTTTTGTTTCATCAACTGTGTGAAGTATCTTAATCTACTAGTTTGTAAAGGCTAAGTTCTGGGTCTCTACATTACTCACTTCTTTATTGCGAGTAGTTTTACCTTTGATAACTTCGCGCTGCCTTCTACAAAGTTCATTTCTGTCAAACTCAGAGAAGTTTCCGATTTGTTGCGGTCTTTTAACTGAATCTGTCTAAACAAACTAGACCCACAGAAAGAAAATTCATTAGCATCTCCAGGCTCATCATCGAGTCTTTTATGACTCAAGCAGACCAAAAGCAAAAGATAATCGATTGTCAACTGGCTCTTAGTATGTTGCCTGAAATGGCTAATGTGAACTGTCATACCACCATCGATTGTATCTACCGGAGGTCAGAGACTAGCTCACCAAATGTTTTCTGTTGTTCCCAATTGTAAAGGAACCATTTGCGGACTTTGTCGACAACATGATCAGGTGCATGAAGATGAAGCATACAGGAGAGAGTGGCATCCATTATCCGACGATAGTTCACTTTGTTCGCATTGGCGGAATCCAGTATATCGATTATCTGAAACATGCACAACATATCGATGCGCATTTTAATTGGAACGTCGAGTGTAGCTGTTACGAACATATAATGAAATGCTTTTTTACTACAAAATCGAATGAACATTTCAGAAAAGCTATGAATATTTTATTTTGAATAAATTGTGGTAGTGTATGAAAATTGAAACCATTGCTTCATTTCATTATTCTAGGGGAAACAAGCTATGGTTATTCTATATTAACTGAACTATCTGATCGGTGACGGCACAGCTTTATGTCCCGAATTACCATTTTCAAACTTACTTGGAAATTCATCCTTGAATGACCGTCTTTACCATAGTTAATCAATTCCCTTGTAGTGAGATCACCTTCGACGTCCCCAAAATCCTAAACTCCCCGCTGCGTGAGAGTTGCCTTGCCAGTACCACCGCCCTGGTCCACATTACCTTGTGAATGTAAATTTACTACAAACCACTAGCATCAAAGTTAGTGTGTTGGCGTAGGTATCGCAGTTTTACCTGTAAGTATACTAGGAATCTGCACCATCTCTACCATTGTAGGCTACATTCACTAGGATAGCAATGTTTTAGCTACTATTGTTGGGAACGCCGCCCAACCAGGATGACACTTGTTTGAATCCTGAAGGTCAACTGGAATTTCCGTCGATATTCGTCCTCTCTGGCGGCTGCCGTGCGATTGTGCTGAAGGTTCTCACACGTCCAGCTCCCTAGCGCCCTTAGTCGTTGCGTTGAAGTCCGCCTGTGTACGGTGAGTAAATAAATAAATAAAGTTTGTTTGCTGATTCACCGTCTTTTCACTGTGACTCCCGATCCGTGTTAATCTAAGGCTGGGGAAACCTTGGGTGTACGAACCCTGGAGCTAGCATCACGAAACCCTCTTTGAACCCACTGCAATTCCGATATTTCATGATTGACATAAAAACACTTCGCAGGTTAAAGTTACCTTTTAGTCAGGCTGTGGTTACCAACAACGATAGATCATCACATACTCTATCAAAATCTAAGGTGAGGACAATATCATTTGTACATCAGGGGTTGCAGCTTGAACAGATCTTCATATGTAAGCACCATATTTTTTAATATTCAAATTTACGGTTGCTTAATTCATTGACTTTCATATATTAACCTACCACAAAACATATTTGATCAGCTGATTTTGACGGCTTGCTGCACAAAGCAACATCATTCTGAAACGGGAAGTCTACAAACAAGCAACCAGTCAACAACACCCACTATCATGTTGAATCACCAGAGCTCATTTACAAACAACTCATTGGTTGAGTGGACGAGGTATATCACATGACTAGATCGCAGTGTTGATGGTGACAAAGGTCCATATTGAATAGTTTCAGATGCTTACTTTCAAATTAAAACATTACCGTAATCGCCTTCGCCCTCGTTTGCGTTCATCGGCTGGAGGTAGTTGGAATCTATTTCTAATCAGAAATCATCGTGTTACTGTTGTAGTTAGGAGGAGCGAGCGTACTATACTACTCACACCACTGCTATTCATTAGTGAGGCCAGAACATAGATTTTGACGTTAAAGTAGTCGCAGGAAAAGTACAAGAAGAAACATCGGAGTGCAGAGTTACATGAAATGGTTCTTGGCACGTAAAGGACCCTAAAGGAACTGAGCATTAGCGTCTGTGGAGACCGTGATGGTCTGGACCCAGTACGAAGATGTGTTTTTGTTTGTTGTCTTGTTAAAACGCATAACCCACCTGTTAGTTTCCTGAATACATAACCCTTGCACGATCCGCGTTCTTGGCTCACAACACCGCTACGTGTGCACACGCTGTATAAGCTTATCATTGTGTTGCTGTGCAGTCACTCCATCGACTGCATGAAACGAACAAATCATGGCTTCTTCTCTTCTGTGTGTGCTTGCTGGATTGTCACTACTGACCGAAAATGGTGAAAAATGACTGAATAACGGATACCACGAACTGAACGTAATTATACGATGATTTAAGGCTTGCGTTTCACCCTGTTATTATGGTTTGAATCAGTTCGCCTCATATTGTCTGTTTGCATTGGCTACTGCCGCAAAGGCCGGAAATGGTATTTGTAATGCTTCTTGATGGTCACCCTCAACCCGACACCCCAAGACCGACCTCATCAAATAGAGACAGCCTGAATAGGGGTTCGAACTGGCTGTAGTCAACAAAAACTGGCAATCCGAAGTGAACTGTGTCTATCCAAGTTAACTTGGGCAAGATAAGCTACAACACAGTTTCACACAGCATCCTCAGCCACCAGCCGGTACTCAGAATTGGTCAGCGAGCGGGTAAGAGCACTGTCTCGTGCCCAGACGAGGAGTCGGTTCGATTTTCCACTCAAACTATCTTTACCTGATAAGTCTAAACAAGAGTGAGATCGATCGTTAAATGTCGGTTCAAGGATGAGCACTAAGAAGTAACGATGCATCGTTTAAAAGCGTTAACCCAAGGTGAAAGCTGTGGTCCTGGTCTACAAAAGGCGAGAGCAAAACAAACAACAGCAGTGGAACCTGGAGTGTAGGGACAACGGTTCACTTTTTCTCGAGGTACCTATGCGACACCGAGGGGATAAATTTGTTTTTGAAAATTCAAATTGTAAATTGCAATAGCACTGGCTACACATGGACTTTCGTTATCAGTCCTTCGTAGTTCATTAGACATAAAGGAAGCGCTTCAGCTCACTGACAAGTTGTGGTGAATTCAGACATTCTTGACTGATTTTCATTGGTCTCGATGGCGCTTGACCTTCATCTGCTACTTCATTCTATTTTGTCCGATTTCTATCTTCAATAAAACCCTGAGTTTACCAAGAGTGTTTGAGCTCAGATTCACTGAGGTTCAAAGTTTTCTTTAACTATGTAATCCAAAATGAATCATGTGCAAGGTTTGTTCACAATGCCTTGTATAGTGGACGCCTATGATAACTGACGGTAAAGATGTCTTGGCTTTGAGCTGTAGTTTCTCAGCTCGAAGGGAGCGTTTCATCTGATAGTCAACGTGCGCTTATTGTAGCTTGTGGTCCCGACCGCAGTGTGGTTGTTTGTAACTCAATATGACACAGATTCCGGATAGAGCACGAAACTGCAGTCGGAAGCATGTGCCGGACCATCCCAATTCGTCTACTCTTTGTTGACTGTTTCTAGAGAAAAATAAAATACAACACACTCAAGAAGGCGTAGACACATGCACACAATATCTTGGTGAGTGTGCACCAACGTATTTGGTGAAGACACGTGCCACCTATGAGAGAACAGTGTGGCCCAGTTCGGTTGACTTCTGACAATCGATCGCCTGCGTCTGATGGTGTGGTTGACCAAATGTTGTATACTCCCCCTACGGGTCGCTTCGTCCTAACTCCAAGGTGAGTGCCGATTAGGTGGCCTAGTGGCTAAAGGATGCCGGTTTACGAGTTACCTGAATGGTGGTCAGCGGCTGTTCAAATTTGTGGGGCGCTTGTTACGTGTATGTGTCCGTATTTGTCTGTGATGTACAAACGCGTGCACGTGCGGTGCAATCGACTGAACTCAGGCTGAATTCGTGCACCTCTGAGCGATTACCTCTTTGTTTGTGTATGTGAATAAGCGTTGGACGTTTCCGTTTGAAGGTCAACTCTTATCTACATCAGCACTCGAAAGGACTTGGTTTCGAGCTGAAAATATGATTTTTGAGAACATCGAAATTTCGAGTAGTAGGCCACACCACATGATGGTTAGATTTCGGGGTTCTGTTGTTTCATAGTTTATAGTATCCACTAACACTACAACGTTTTTGCGACACTTACTTAATCCTTATACCACCCGTCCACCCGGTAACCTGTTCGCTTCCAGCGATCAAACTTGTCTCTTCTTGACTTTTTCAACCTCCGTGAATTATTTGAAACTCAGGTGAACGACGAAAGAAACAATAGAGTACACTTAGTGAACTGTGAAAACCCGTACTGCTGCGTGAACCTTTGTTAATGTTTTAGTTAGTTGCAATCTGAAGCAATCGTTTACTAGTAGACCAAAGTTAATTTCACGTTGTGCTAAGACAGTACTAACTTCAGATAGGCAAGGACGTAAGCCTCTGAAGCAGCTTTGTTCACATATATCTTTTAAACCCAGCTATGTGTGCTGTACGCACCCTTTCCTTGATTTGTTCGGTGATTATTTTATGTATCTGAATAATAAAAATGAACAACATGTTGCTTGAACACAAATCTTACATAAAACCTTGATCTTATTCAACCTACACCATATAACGTATCACTTCAGATCATTTGTCGAGTCCGAACAAACCAGTTCTGCTCAAGTTGAGATGTTTTAAAATCAGGTCCCTTCTAAACTGGCAGATGACTTTCTTCGCACACGTCTGTTAGGCGTTATTGTATTAGACATTTACTTAAAGTTAGTCATTTTGTCAATAAACAAACCATAGAACTGAAATGAAAATTATTCTCAACTGGCACTGTTTGTGGGGTTTTCTGGAGATATTCACGAAGTTCATCGTTGTTGTTAATACTAGTGCGCGACTAAGGTTGATTGAATTAACTGTTTCTCAGCTGGAGAAGACGGGATAATCTGAAATGTCGTAACTTCACTCTTTAACTTGTATAAAGTATATTGTTGACGACTTGCTATGAGGACCCTTATAGATTAGGTCACATATTTGGCAGTGAAGCACCAAATTCTCAGAACGACTTTCAGCCAATCAGAAATCGTGAAGCGGTTAAACGAACAAGCAGTAGCAAATGTTAAAAACGATAATGATCGTCTTTAGTTAAAAATTGCACCGTATCTAACATTAGCCTACCAAAAAACATCATAAGTTGTAATACTCTTTCGTGTGCGTTCAGTAATAATCTTTTTAGGCGTGACGAACTGGACAAAAACTCTAGATTGAAACCTAATAAAGTTTTGTAATACTTGTTCTATAGTGCGTTAGACTAAAGTAACAAGTGGGACCTTCTACATCGAAAAATGGCGTCAATCTGTTTGCGAATTCAAACGATACAATCACACATGATTCAATAATAAATCTGACCTGACCAATCAGGATGGCGGAAACGAATATCCCAGTGAGCCAATAGCTGGTCATGAACATAAACTCGTACGGGTTGGTCGCAGCCGGCAGCGAGCCGATCGATGTGGCAGTTTTCATGCAAACGTAGAAGGAGTAGACGTATCTGCAAGATGGAAAGAGGGAAGTAATAGTTGAAAATGTTGTAAAACTTTATGGTTTTTAATAAAGAAACCAAAAGTCAATCATACCGAAAGTTACTAAGAAACCAGGCCCTTTAAACTGTCAAACGGCGGTATATCTGAATACACAGACGTCATTGAGATCATTTACCTAAACATTACTAGTGGCTAAGATTTCAAGTTGTGCCAGTGACAACTACAAAAGTAAACCGATACTTACGCCTATCCCCCACTTATCTCAAAATTATTATATCGTTGACAAATGGATTGAGAATAACACAACGTTATGAGTAAGTTTTAATACTTTACGTTTCAACCACCTCGGATGGCCTTCCTCAGTATTGTTGTCAACACTCTTGAGGAAGGCCACCCGAGGTGGTTGAAACGTAGAGTATTACAACCTACTCATACCGTTGTGTTATTCTCAATCCGTTTATCAATAACATTATTATATTGTCTTTTCTGACAGGAAATCTACAAACATCACGGTTACCCCAGTGAATAAATTTTTGGCGACAAAGATGGTTGGATCTTAAAGTGCGCATTACCAAACCGTATATATATAATTATATACGGGGATGAGTAAAGCTATAGTTCTCTGAACAGAGTTCATAAGCTTCTGTGATGACAATGGCTACCAACTGTGTGATGTGGATCATGTGGTTTATTCAACTACGTCGGTGAAAATAATTTGAAACCGCCATTTATTATTGTAACGTAACGACCAAAGCGGTCATATATATATATATATATATATATATATATATATATAGCTCCGACTGTGAAATTTATAAGTTTCATTTGTGATTTTGTAGCTCAGCTAGCAGATCGCCTGCCGTATTTGGACACGCCGTTTATGTCGCTGGCTGGAGTCCAGTACTAGACTACATCTTCTGCAACTCGGTTTCTCCTAACTTAACAAATATGCCAGATTACTTAGTCGCAAAAACAAGTTTGCATTGAGAAGGGATGACAATCACTAATTAAACGCCACTCGTAGTAGTGTAACTTGCCAGGTAAAGTTTCGATTTCACAGTTAGACGACTTAATTATTTTATACCCAGGCTGCTTGCTTCTTAAAATACGAGTCTTGAACTCCAGCAAATTTTTTTAAAGGTGGCCTCCTTTACCGGCTATTTTAATTGTAGTCGATACGAATCAATTGCCGTTTCAAGCCAAGAAACCTTAAGACGCGAGCGAAAATTTCGAAAAACTCTTTTTGGACTTACGGAGAAATATGACCACTGGGAATAGACCAAGTGGTTGCATTCATTCCTTGTATACGGTTGAAACTGTAATAACCACAAGTTTCTAAGTGTATAATATAGATCATGTAAATCATTGTACGAGCCAGACGAACGGCGTAGCCGGCGTTTAATCTCTGATCCAAACGTTCGAACGTATCCCAAAACGCGTGGACCTACAAGACAAGTGATAGTCACGTGGTTGCCGCCTCAGAACAGTGCGTAATTTTAAAGTACGTTGTACCTCCACCAATAGTTATTCATAGTTACCACTTTCATACAAGTGTGTCTGATGACTCATTTTAAAGAGAAATTGCAAGCTCAATCGCACTAGATAAGGCTAACAGCTTACGTGAAAATGAGCTCTGAGGAGCATATCTTTGTTTTTGAAGCCATAAAGTCGCTGACTACTACGCAGTAGATATGAACAAGCCAGCCCATCTAGAGACGATCGAGCCGTATGAACAATATTCACGGGTAATTAGACCAAAAAGAGCAAAACTCCTAATTCGTATGCAATGTGGAAGATGGTTGATACAAAATTAACATCGTTGACAGTTGGTCGAGAAGTTCGCTTCCAAGCAGAATTTTCCAACACATCCTCTCCGTTAGAAGCACTAGACTTAGGTTTTGCTCTAGTTAGAGCTTGTCAATCAGGCATACCTCTGCCACGATCACCAAATGAAGTGACCTCTATGTTGATCCCACATTAATCAATACTCAATTATCACACCCAGACGTTTAGCCATATTCAAGGATGAACACAAATGTTAGTGTCTGTTTTTGAAAGAACCCGACTGAAAAGTTTATGAATGCAATAGCAGAAGGTAACTGTGAATGTTGTTTAACGTGCCTATTTAGGTTACCTTTAAATCTACCTTCTGTACGCTGTTCTCTTTAAGATGACATCAGTAGTTTTCAGATGACCAATGGATACAGTGTTGTAGCATCATTTAGTAAATAAGTAAATAAACGGATAAGTAAATAAATTGATTCATTGCTGTAAACTCGTGTGGGAGGGGGCGTGCTTTGCATATATAACGTACGGTCGAGACCAACAAACGCGCACGGATTGAATTTGAATTGTGTTGTTGGCACCGATTTAGTTTTCGTTTGTGTAAGTCGTGTGCATGGCTTACTGGGGCTTTGGCTCATGCTTGTTTGTGTTGTTTCTTTTTGCAGGACTGTTACTGGAACCCCTACTTCGGGAGAACACTGTCCCCCGGTGTCTCTACGTCGCGAAAAGTTAGTTCACAAATGTGACGGACAGTGAGGGTAGAAACGGTCGGCTTGTATGTTACATACATAGCTCAACATCTGAGTGATTATCCATCCTAACTATATCCCTTATTGCTGTTTGTTACAACTACAGAACCGAGCAGGTCTTAACTAACAGGGGCTAATTTTTGCTATTTAACTGTTCATTCGCAGAGGGATAAGCAGATTGATTAGTCATTGCTTAAAGCACAACTATATTCACATAATCATCCATGCACCCAGACGATCTTTACATCCATGTTTTATATTCATAATGATTTCGTTTGAATACCACAATGCATGTAATTTGGGTTGCTTTCATCTTTTGTGTGTTGTGAATGGCATGACTGTGTAGCGGTGTTTTCAGATCTTACGTAAACAAGCTGTCATTGTACAGTTTAGAGGGCCAAATCAGCTTTTACAAATACTATCATACACACACACACAAAAGAGACAGGATACACTATCAAAGGTCGCCACAGTTGTGCCCTTTTGATCTGGCGATGGAACCCTACATCGTAGTCACCGATAGATCTAATCGGTCGGTGATTTATGAAATAAAGATTGAAAATGATATTCTTTTTGACAGTCGTACCTACCAATTAGAAACAAGAGAGCAGATAGTGGCCAAGGTTTAAGACATGGTCAAATGGCGTTCTGACTTATAGTCAGCTGATATACCGTGTATATTTGTGATGTTAGGTGGACTGGACGGATCGTATTGTCCAACTTCCAGGACAGATCAAACAGCCACGGATTTAAGCTCTTAATTTGGACACAGGACCAATAAAAGCAAATCGCGTACGCTCAAATAGATGAACCGTTGACAACTTGCTTTTTATTAATGATAGATAAACTTTTTGGTTTGACGTATGAGATGTTCGAAGTTGCTGGTCTATGTTCATGGCTCATCTGGTTAGATTACATATTGACTTGGATGAGATCGTGAATTAAACTTCACAGAGAGTCACATCGTATTTCACTAATAGTGTTACATAAAATTCGCTAGTTGAAACACTGTAAGAAACCGCAGTGGAGTGTTAAGTATGCATTTTCTATCTCACACTTCAAAATCATTGCTTTACCGTTGGCTGTTCCACAAAAACCACTTCCGAACAAGGCTTGCTTGTGACATACTGCAACAGGATACATCCGAAATACTCACATGCGTTTTCATTGAAGTCTGTTACTTGCAGTAAGTCAAAATTACTAGAAACTTGACTTTTTAAGACGGTTGTATCATTTGTTGTGCGTTCGACGATCAGTGCAAAATGCCAAATAATAAAATCCATGGAAACGAACAACAGCTGAGAAATTTGATCCAGAACTGCTGCTCCATCAATTACGGTCACGAGATCCTCACGATTTGATAGCTTAAAAGAGGGTAGTCTACGTGTTTTTCAATACTCGTTCTTCAGATATCTAATTTCAGTAGAAATTAAACTAAGAAACAATCACTTAATCTACTGGCGGGCGAAATCAACTGGTGGCTAGAACGCGTATACAATCGAACTGACCATCAATCGGGTACTTCCGCTATCAATCCAGAAGCAAGCGCATCAAACGGTACGATAGTTGGCAACAACGAGAACAAAGATTAATACCATGCTTTTAATCGGAACATGAAAAACCGGCTAGAAATCGCGCAGTCTTATGTGACAAGAAATCAACACTACGAGGATAATTCAACCCAGCGGAAAAAAATCGACACAATACCTTGAGTATCATGAGGAAATCTATTGCCACCGCTTACATTTACATTCCCATATGCTGACCAGTTGTACTGATCACTTTTCCAATGCTCTGTGGTCTAGTTCATTGAATACGCTAATGACACAACAGATTACTGGTGTTTTATGTCAGGTCAGGTGATTGAAACGAACGAAAGTTTCCTACATTTAGTCCTTGTGGTAATTAGGCTACTTGTTCAAGACATGAAGAATGGAATGATTTTCATTTAGTTCAGCCCGAGTATTGGACCAGATTACATAGAAACTCAAGATACCGATTGGACGGAATGGAAGAACTGTAAATTTTTAACGGAAGTGGCGGTGTTATTTGTTATGGTATGGGTATGATGAGTATCAATTAACAGTGCAACATCTTAAAAAGTCGGAAGGTACAACACGTGACACGGTTGTAACGCACAATGAAATTGGCATGTACTAATCGAGGGTACCGCGGATCAATCAACCTGACCTAATTCTTGAAGGTACTTCGTTGCAAATGACCAACCCTTACGTACACCTAAGTGACACATTTGAAAACTGGTTTGGAGCTAAGATACTGTTCGAATATTTTTTTCTGCGAGCTCTACAAGACGATCACTGAATGGATAGTATAAACCCACAAGAAAGGTGATTTTGGGAAATATTGGGCTATATTTCGGAAACATTGGTCATATCACTGGGAAACAGGTCACACATAAAGAGCAGAAATCGACCGAGATTCCAACTAAACTGAATGGAGGGAGGGAGAGAGAACAATGCGTATAGAGACAGGAATTGTTTAAGTTGTGGCTCGATCGATCATAATCAGATCAGGAAGAGTGGAGAGTTTGCACAAAATTATTCAATGACCATAATTTCGGTTGTAACTGTGTACTACCAACAAAGACGTACCCTTCTAAAATATCAACCGGGTATGCGGTAGAACGCTTCAACCGTTTGTATGATTGCCTTCTAGTAGCCTGTGTCAACGTGATATATCAGAATAAAGCGTTTGATTAGGATTGTTGAATACTTCATAGATTTGATAGTTAGGGTTGAGGATTTAGATTTTTCGCTATTTGTTTGACATTCAGATTACTAACGTTTCATCAGCAATCGCGGGGAAATCATAAGTGCACTCAGCATTTCAGTTTGTTCATGATTTTCCGTATTGCTGCTGTTTTTTTTAGATTGATGATAAATCATTTCATCGTCTCAAATATGCTCATTACGATAATGAGAATAAAGACATGTAGGCGAACATGTGTTTTCGATAATTCATCTTCAGGCCGGTACAATTGAAACAAGGAATTAATTGAGTTAGATCGAGATATCGATCAGACATATTACACAGAAACTAGGCCACTAAGTCAGTTGGCGATGGTTTGATTGGTCGGTTACGTCACGCTTGTCCATTGGTCTGACCGTGCAGGTTGGCCATCAATCCGGTGGATTTGTGGCCATGGTAGGTGCAGCGCCTGAACAAACCGTTTTTGATGACATAATACCGGGTCAAGCAGCCTGATTCCAATCGCCTCGGCAGTACAAAGTGTTCTAATTCGGGCAGCTTTTTATGGGTTGCCTGGCACGCGATATACCACTTTGAAGGCTTGATCAATTTTCACCTGGTGTCCGCTTTCAACCAGATGAGCGAGAATAGCACGGTTGACCGATTGTGATTCCATGTGCCCCAGCAACCGTGGATGGTGTGCTCGTATTCGTTTCAACAGTTGTCTTGACGTTCGACCAATATAACCTGCTCCACAGGAACTAGTGAATGACTATGTGCACATAGATGAGGTCTGAACTGTCACTCTATCTTTGTCATAAAATCTGAGATTTAGGGATGTGTAAAATTGAATACGGAGTCCAGCTGTAGTATAGGTCCTGCTAGTTGTCTAGTTGAGCCTATTTGTCAGTCATTCTGTGGCATTATCACCTTTGAACGGCACTCGAATAAACACAGGCTTCTTTCTTACGTCATGTACTTCAGGTCTAGGTGATATTCTGATGATATTTCTGGTGATAAATCGTTCCGGGTAGCCATTATCGTGTAATACGTCCTTTATGAATTCGAGTTCAATTTTTAACGTATCAGCTGAAAAAATTCCGTATACTCTATCAGTCAGGCAGCGCACTAGATTTCTCCTCTGTTTCAGGGGTAAAAAACTGTGAAAGTTTGTGTACTGACCTATCCACGTATTTTTGCGATGAATTCTGCGTTTAATAGTTCCGTCTAATCGTCTATGTAAGTAAGCGTCTAGGAAAGATATCTCGTTTCCAGTCTT
>JTDE01000999.1:31665-57335 GCA_014338405.1 Paragonimus skrjabini miyazakii | reverse complement strand
GTTGTTGTTGTTGTTGTTGTTGTTATTCTTCATCTATTTTCTTTCAAATCCTAAACCCGTTTGTTATATACAACACAAATAACTTTTCATTTGATGATTTGCTTATTAACGCTTGCTATTCTTGTGAGAGGACTTGTCATTTGTTCAGTGTTGCTTACTACGCAGCGTCTCACATTTGACAGACAGCCTGTTTTTACATTCACCTTTTACATGTCTGTTGTTTATTTTTGGTGTCACCATTTGTTCTTCTCTTGAACGAAGCTGTGTATATTGCTCTTCAAAATAAACGATAATAATATGAGAACATGAGTAAGCTGTAGCCCTAAACCAGGGCAATTTATATTAGTCCAGGTTAATTGTAGACGGCAGAACTTTCAATACACCAGTTCACCATGTTAGGACACCATCCCTTTCGATCTTGATCTTTGATAAGCGTTAGGAGACGGCATGCAGGTACTCGTAGAAGAAGATCGTAGTATTAAGGCCAAAAAGGTTCTGTGCTGTGTTGAAGAGTGTATGATTAAAAAAATCAACCAATGATGACGCATTCTTTAAAACACGTGTATCAGTTCGACCTTAGTTTTAGCAGGTAACCACATGTTTTGAGTTAAACTGTCGGTAATTTTGAGGTGCTCGTATACGCTATCAAAGAAGAACGTTTATCTCATTGAAGTTTACTAAGCAGTCACAACTTGATTGGTTATCTCCTTTCCATACTGACAACCAGTTAAACCAAAAATGGTATATTCACAGACGCGTACCTCTCTATATAGAGTGCATTTATAGTGGATCACGTCTTCAACCCTCAGTGCCAGACTGACTAGCCTGAATTTGAAGAGCAAGCCATCACATGAGATACCCCCACGTACTTAAAGGTCACTAACGAACAGTCATGGCTATGCTGAACTGGACGACTCGGCTGTAAGTTCATATCCGACTAGTTTAAAAATTATGCTTGTCAGCTGTCTGTAGTTTACAAGCCAAAAATCTAATATATCGGGTTGATGATGTCTTCAAGTCTTACAGACAACCGTACGCCGAGGGATAACACACCGTGGTGTTACAGCTTATACGGAAGATAAAAATGGGAACGAGTGAATAGATGTCACCGCTAAAGGAAATGCCAAAACTAACAGTGGCTAGTTGAACTGAGAGCGTTGACCCCCATCTTTCACGTCAGTAGTGTTAGTTGTGGATCCACTGTGAATCTCCCTTGCATCAATGTCTTTGCAGTCCCCTACTGTGTCTGTCGGAAGCATACAGACCATATTTATCCCAGTTTTTCTGATCGATATCATGTAGGTCCACAACTGCCTACTGAAGTTGCCTCATTAATTCCGTTACTGCCACTGATGAAGTCGGTTGACATTTTGAAACCGTAACTATCCCATTTGTTAGGTTATTTCAAAGTCCGCGCTGGTTTCAAGTGGTGAGAATTTTGATGATGCGTACAGTGGTACATATTGGGTATATAAAAATATACTCTCGCGAGCAAAACAGTGTTGTCAAGCTGATTGCAAGATGACTCTTTTGGAGCGCCATTTGCGAGATCATTTACGGTGGCGTGTAATCAGGGCGACTGAGATCAGTGTTACTCTGCATCTGCTACTGCGGATGGAGAATGTAAGTTTTGTCTAGACATACAACTGTCGATTTATGCACTCGACCAAAAGTGTCAATTGGTACCGCGCAGTTAGAAGCAATAACACATCTGGTGATGCGGCTCAAGCAAGCTGACTCTCTCAGTTCTTAGGGATGAGCGGATTTGACTGACTGAACTGTATACAACTCTCAACTAAAAAGTGGTCAGAAACAGTTGGTGATGCTCGTTCAACGTTGATCAAAGTTGCCGCAGTTTATGTCGTACTAAACTCTAATCTAGAAACAGTGATTCAAAAATTTTCACACAAGCAAATATCCTTTGCCTCTTCTTTTAAGTGGGCACAATATCAACTTATCTTACACTGCATGGACAAAAGATAAACAGCGGAGTCGGCATGGACTCGTAATGAAAAAACTTTACATTCATCCTCGTATTATGATGCAAAGTTGGTTTGACTTTCAAAGGATATAACCCACAACTTGACCATATTTCTTTTGCTTTCAGGCTATTAAAAGCGTCGGTCCATTATGCAATATCATTTGCAGTCTCTAGCTCCAAGTAGTCATTTAGTCGAAATGATCCTTATGATGTGATTTTGATGACCCAGCAGTTGAAAGTGGATGAACTAGTGTAGTGAGGCTAAGCGGTCGTAATATACTACTCGCACAATTGCTAATCAGCAGCAGGAACAGAGCATATATTTTGACATCCAAGTAGCCGCGGGAAAAATACCGGAAGAAACATCGGAGTGCAGCACCACTGAAAATGGTCTATGCCACGTAAAGGAACAGAGCATTGGCTTTTGTGGCAACCGAGACGGTCTGGGCCGAGTACCGTATGCAAATGAGTGTTTTTGTTTGTGGTTTTGTTTAAGCGCTAACCCATGTGTTGATACCCCGAATGAATAACGCTTTGTGCTATCCGCGTCCTTTGATCACATCAATAGTATAGGTAACGTGTGGAACTGTATGGGGACTGTTGATTGAATGAATATCCGGTGTTGTCAAGGGTCAAGTAAGCAACGGATACAAACACTCTAATAACTGAGCGACACCATTTGCCCTTTTCACTCTGGGTGTGTAACTATTTCGTCAGTGGAGAAAGTTTTCGGGAAGGTGCATTCATCTCCTTGCTAATTTGTAGGACCAGCTGGGCACCCGCACTCATCACCTACAAAAACGACCATGTGCGACTTTGCAGTTTGTTTGTACATTAGTATTGTAGTTGAACACGTGGATCTCTTCGTTGGTAGAATGTCGACTAATAAAACTTTGACCCTTGGAGAAGAATATTACTGTATATTTTTTTATTGATGAGCTGTTGGGTATTTTTGTATTTTTCATTTAAGAGCAATCTACACTACTTCAGACAAAAATGAACAAGTGAAAATTAGACGAAGAAATGGAAAAGAGTAAGAGCAATACAGTGAAAGTTGACTATCAAACACAAGGTGCTGCACAAGTAACAACACAAACCAAATGACGAGTCCTCTAATAAGTATACATACCTATATAGTTATCAGGCAAAAGCTTTTGTTTGGTTGATGAAAAACTGCATAAAAAAATAGTAGGTTCAGAAAATCGAAAGCCCTCCAAGACGTAAGATTCCCGGTGCAGTCAAGGTTCACTCATCCGGATGAAAAATTGATCTTCCCTAGTAAGACACATATCAGAAAAGTTGCAACAGTCAATGCCAACTTCCCCACACGAATGTACTAGTCAATGACAGCATAGGTGGGCAGCCACAGTTGAAGAATAGCATTGCATGGGGAAGATTCCACGATTCCACATAATGTGGATTTGTTAGTCACCCACCAAACTGATATCCAGTACGACAGCTTGGTACTCACAAACCGCGATCACTTCGGGCTTGATGTTATTGATACTAGTGTTGTGAGCCAAAAACAAGGATGACATAAAGGTTGTCTATTCATAAAAGTAACACATGGGTTATGCGTTTCAACATGACAACAAACAAAAACACACTTGCAAGCGATACTGAGCGCAGACCGTCACAGTTGCCACAAATGCCAACACTCAGTTTCTTAAAGTACCAAGAACCATTTCATGCGATGCTGCACTCCGATGTTTCTTCGTGTGCTTTTCCTGCGGCTACTTCAATGTCAAAATTTATGCTCTGGCGCCCCCTACTGAATAGCAGTGGTGGGAGTACCATAGTACGCTCTCTCGTCCTCACTACACTAATAGCTCCTTAAAGACGGTGTTGCCGAGATTCCGTGGTTTTTACGTCAGGATTTTTGTCTTGCCGATGTGTTAAGTACAATGCACAACGTATGTGACAAAGCGCGATTGAAGAAAGTGGGCAAGACTTTATGGTTAATCACAGTCGTCACAAAGTAGACCCGAATGGTCTATTCGATGATGTCCAGAATTCCGAACCTAAACCCACAGAGAGTCACAAGGAAGCTGAGTGGCACGAATAAGCAAAATGCGATCTGAATAAAACAGCCAATGATTAAAGAGTGAAGGGCTGACCAGACCACAACTGTGCACCATATGGTAAAACTGGTCCATTCACGCTGCTTCCTCGCTAGTCACTGTCACATACTGAATATGTGCGGGTGAATTAATGCCCTATGATTGATCCCAATACAGTTTTTTCGACCGCATTCTTCATAATTGGACATTGACTGGAGAGCAGTATCCGTACTCAGCGACAACTGTCTTATTGTGCTTATGGACACCATAAATGGGTTTGGTATTTCGAGTGTTATTTTTCTGTCCGGATAGTCTCAAGACACTGGCTGTGGCTGCGAGTTTCTCCGAGGGACTCACCGAATTCTGTTGTAAGTTACTGGATCACCGACATAAGCGAAACCGCTTGCCACAGTGCCTTGGAACTGGTAGCCAAGCTCCGGTTGTAACAAAGTTATCACCTCACCCGCTGGTGAACAGTGGAGGTGATAATAGATCACTTTTTCAAACACCGTGTTGAGACCGTAAGGCAGTGTCTTCAAGTGTGGTAGAAGAACTGTAATGGACTAAAGGTAGAGAGGCGCCAAAAGCCAAAGGCAAGTTTGATGATTCAGTCTTGCGAAATAGAAATAAACGTCCTGAACTTATCGATAAAAGCTTCATGAAGACTGGTAAGTGTTGAGCAGAAGTTACAGAATAGCACATTAAGCTGTGAGGTCAATTTGAAGCAGTTATCACAGTGTAGAAATGCGAATTGTTGAGCAGTAAGTGTAAGCGCATGCTTCAAGGACTATCCAATATCTTGTGAAAACTACCTACCAACTTTGAAGATATGGCAATGGACCTCAGCTCTCTGGAAGGTGAGGGGATAGTCAGCTTTAGAACAAGAGTGATGCGGAACTGGCACAGGTGAACTGGACAACCTACAGCTAGCAGGAAGCGATCGAAGTATCTAGCCAGGGCATCAGCTCTCATGAGCTTTAGATAATTGGATAACAGCTTGCCAAAATCCGGATCGGTTTTCCATACATTTCAAGGTACGAGATATTTCTTCACTAGTGATGGGATCATGCCGGGACCAGGTTGAAAGCAGAAACGTGAGTAACGGTTGCTCACCAATGTGTAAATGAGCCGACAGTACCTCAGACCAGTACACATTGAAAATACTCGGAAGGCCGCGGTTCATCTTGTGGACAATTCTCCAGTTGCCAGAAAAAAAGCCAAAGAAAGCATCTTTTTTCTGCTGGCAATAGAATGCTCAGTAGCTGCGTGGATGTCTTTTCACATCTGCTTCCTGACTGTGTAGGTTTTCGCTGCAACATGCACACATTGCCGAATAATCTACTCGTCGTGTGTACTGGAAGGCATGGGAAGCATACATATTCATTACTGATTCTGCCTGTATGTGATGGAAACCTACTCGATTCACCGCCTATCCAAACCCTGACACAACAAGAGTTCTAACAAGAGACCAATCCAAATGTCGCGTTGAAGATACTGCATCAGGATTGGATGACCCATCTCACTGTTACGCCTTCTGTTATTCGCTTATTTCTTTGTTCCGTATTGCACCAATTAACGTTCAGTTTGTGACTTTGTATGTTTTTATATGACCAGCCAATGGGTGACTATGATTTCTTTAATACTGTTGTACATCCATCAATTCAGCTTCTTGTCTCACGAATAAAAACTGATTACTGCAGCCAGTACGAGGTCTTCTGCTTATTACTTGCGTGGGAGGCTTCAATTCGAGTACGATTTCTAGGGCTATTCGAAGTCCCTAATTCCGAGTATTACACTGTACCATGGTGAAAATGCTTGTATGAATACCAAGGAAGATTACTTACAGTACTGCTGTGATCCAAGAACGCGGATAGCACGAGGGTTGTTCATTCGACAAACCAACACATGGGTTAAGCATTTAAACAAGACTTGGAACAAAACCACTCATTTGCACGCGGGATTCGGCCCTTGACTGTCTCAGTTGTCGCAGACGTCAATGCTCAGTTCCATTAAGTAGCAGGGACCGCTATGAGTGATGCTGCACTCTGATGTTCCTTCCTGCATTTTTCCTACGGCTTGTACGATGTCAAAATATATGCTCCGGTCTTACTACTGAATAGCGGTGGTAAGAGTAGTATGTTACGATCGCTCAACTTCACTGCAGTACGTCACTGGTTATAGAGATCTCGCTGTTAAACTGAAATTGGGTTGCGGCAGTTTGAACCAAGCGAGAAACCACTCAGAGTGTACTGCCTTTTGGGATTCGACATTCGATATCACGTTTGACTGTGAAACGGCAGTTGAGGTGACTATAAGAGCAGAGCTTTTCCGCCAATTCACTGCGTACAAACGTGTCTGGATAGTCTTCAGTGAACGGCTTGTGGATCGTGACAGAAACCAATGATTGGGTTCACGTCCAGTACGGCACGACTAAGTTACTCCAACAGCAAATCTGGGGCCCGGTAGGTCCAGCGGTTTCTAGGCATTCGATGTTGTTCCAATTCCGTTCGATGGGATGCGTATGCCAAGATCAATCTTAGATGTCGATGTATACAAACTTACGCTGGTAAATCTTCGTTACATTAAAATTTCTGGCCACATTATGTACAGAAGTACTTTGCTCGCCTTTCCTATCTACTGGTGGATGCTGGCGCGGAGACGCTGGCGATATTTTCTACGTTTACGATCTATCATAATCAGTACAATAAAACCAGGCAGAGTGGCTAACTCTTTTTGGAGTTGCTGGACGCTTTACACTGGGACTATTCAGTCGGTAATACTATTGGTTATATTATGTGAATTTGCTGTCGACTATAGTGTTAATGTGAAGCATATACAACCGAATGTGGACCAAAAACAGTACTGCTAAGTAAAACTTTAAGTAAACGAATGATTATATAAACAATTGACAACATTAACGTTATTATATGTGATAGAATTACGAAACCTGGCAAAAATAACCCACTAGTCGCAATGGTTTTGATTTAGGTAAGGGTGAGAAGAATTTCAGGGATACGTGCCGAAAGATTTTCATGCAATAATCAGTTGGCTTTTCAACTTTCAGATACAGCAGCAGTGAAGCAATAAATAGCTTAGCCAAAAAGCATTGAAATACATCTTACAGTTACACGACAATTCTTCACATGAACACCCTAGTAACTACAATAAAAGTAGCCTAATTTTCAAACCTCTTCTGCCAGAAGTTTGATCATCAGAAGTTACATGTTTGTTTGAGTTAAGACTAAGGAAAAGACTGTTGTCTAACGGACTAATGGAGTCATACAGGAGAAGCTGAAGCTACTTTTTGGTGGAAAGGCTAAATCTTCAGATGATTTAATAAATGTTAGTCCCATAACACTTGTCGTCGAGTAGGTGGATAAGACAATCTTGACAGAATTGTTATTTACTCTAGAAAGGAGGACTGTAACCATAAACCACGTGAACAACGATTGCGGACCAAAATAGTCATTATCCTTCAATCGATACAAGTTCATCTTTCTAAGATAGTAATTACCATATCGGAATATGTTTACCATCGACACAGATTTTATGACTTCAGGACAATCTGAATGCAATCAACAAGTATACTTAAATTTGACTCGTCATTTTTATCCAGAAGTTTCTGTGATCAAGATCCTTTGTTTCAACGGTTAAGCGTCACGAATAAACAAGTGAACCAACAGCTTATTGTTTCCCCCCAAGTGATTAGTTATCACTTAACCACGTTTCCAGCATCTCTTTGATACTTCTCCACTTACCCTCCGCCGTCGCCTCGTCTTCTTGTTCCTCAGCCGAGCTGCTTGACTCCACATGTTGCATAGTCTGCAATCGAATTGTTTCCGTACGACTGTTGAACTTGGATCGAAGATTTCGCAGGCGATCGATCATGTTAGCACTAATTGTGGAATCTGATCGACTAGAATTTGAACGTACAAACAGATTAGAAGTAGCTTCTATCAGATACTAAAATTTCTCGAGCTTGGAAAAAGACAGAATAAGTAGCTACAGAGTTTTATTCACTTTGTAAGGTCGTAAGTTCCGTCAGAAAGACTTTCACGAAAAACACATGCATACCTAAAAGTATCTCATAATTTTAAAAGTTACTGGGTGTCTAACAATCATAAACTTAACAGTGGAAACATGCAACAGTAAACAAAACTCATAGCTGTAACAGATATGACATATGCGTGGTAGTATTGTGAAAACACTTAATAAAACTGTTCACTCGGAACATGGAAATAAATGAATGTGAAATGTATTCTGCAGAGACATTTCGACCGATCTTGCCGATTGTGTTACACGGACAGTAATCAATAAGCCGAACCAGCAAGCATACTTCGCCTTTTGCTGAACCCGTTGCGGTACACTGTTATAAATCCTCCCATTGTGTACAGAAGCCGTTGGTAGTCAATTCATCACTGTCGTGATGCTAATGGTAGGTTGTTCTGAATCTATATTATTTTGTATATTATTATATATTTACTACAATCTTGTACAGAAATTTGGATAAAGTTACATATTATATATATTATATATAATATATATTTATTATATATATTATATTATTTTTGAATGCTTTTTATTCTTGTTATTACTACTTCAGTTTCAGTTATAACGTATACATAAATTTACTACTCACTCGTCTTAAGCATACTGTTACATTACCTATTAGCTCCTGTTTATTTCGGCGTGTCTCACTGTTGGGTCGATATTGTCTGCAGTGATATTTCCTTATTCGACCTGTTTAAAATGTGAACTATTTCAACTGAGGATGATCTAATCGAACGTTGACTAATTTACCTCTGTTTATGTTCACCATTTTCATTCTAGTTAATGACCCATCCCTACTTTACACTACTCCAAATTAATACATATTCACTGATCATAGTCTGTATATCGTAATCGATTAGATAGATGAAAATGTCTCTACATTTTACTTAATTTTACTTGTGTGATCTAAATTCACTCGGAGAAATAACTGCTTTAAAACCGCTCATTAATTTTCGAAAAAATCTAATCAGGTGGTTTGGATATCAGAACGCAATCCTACTCAGCTAGAACTAACAGAATGAACCTGGAAAGTATTTTACAAACATATATCTATTTACTGTACAGAGCAGTAGCTTTGCACAAACTGTCCTTGTACAAACAATATTCCTGTAGTAACAAACAATATCGAATGTGTACGACAAAGTAAGGGTGTGTTTCTGAACTGGTGTCATAAGGGTTACATATGAACAATTTATCTACCAGCAAAGAAAACTGTCACAAACATATACACTTAGTTATAAGTCGTATGGTAGATTTCATAATTTAGATGAGGCTCATTTGCGAAAAACCCGGGATTCAGCTGGATTCAGACCAGCGACAGAAACAGTATGCTCAAACGCGGCCAGCGTTCTACCATCTGGTTTCTTCGCTTGGCTGGTAAACCGGTTGCCGCGTTTGACCATGCTGTATATGCTTAGAGTATACATAACAGTGAATAACCGCATATAATGCCCCTCGTTCTGCTGTGAAATTTCTCAGTATCACTCATAACGTTTGTCGTGGAGTCCGACATATTAACAGGGAGATGTATAAAGCTGTAGATAGTTTCAGTGAAATGTGATGTTTATATTTTGTTAACATCTTGTTGGTCGATGACAAAATATACTGAATAAAGAATGTTGTACAAATAACACTCTTGTTAAAGCATTCTGAGCCAAACAGTTTATGGTGCATGGAAATCACAACGGATAAAGACTATTGACAAATAGAAGCTCAACCGCGTTTTATATATATATATATATATATAATAATTTACTAACGAAAAGAGATCGAATTCAGGTTCAAACTGTCTATAACGTGTGTAACTCTAGGTGAGATTTGGCAGTTAGGTCTTGACCATAGCGTCGAAGTTCTATGGAACAAAGGGTTGACGTTGAAGTGATTTCATACTTCAAGCTAACATTATTCTGTAGCTGACCAACTGTTGTTTGCAACTGAAAGTAGACTTGGCAAAATGGGATGCTCTGATATCTACAAGAGAATCCAAACCAGAGAAATCTAGGATGAGATGTTAAAATGTTATACTTATCTAGTTCAAGAACATACTGTCGAACAGTATAGTTATTAACACCTTGGCACCGGCATACTCATAGGATATTACAAACTCAAACTGTATAGCAGACCTCCTTTTAAAACAAACTTAATGTTACAATTTTTGAACTGTTGAACTGTTGAGTCCAGCCAGTTAGAACGAACGTGTACTAAGTGTACAGCTGAACACGGTGGTTTTTATGTTCAATGGCAATAATTTACAAAATGTTTTTTTCAAAACTCACTCATCCTTCCTCGGAGGTTGTAACAAAGACACCACCGATGTGGTTCGGTTGAGGTTGCTTTCAGCTGTAAGCAGTACGGGTTGAAAAGAAATTTTTTTCATATATAATTGATCTTACTAGGTAATAAAAAATTGCTATACACGACTGTAATTTACAGCATAGGGTATGTTATGCTAAAACGTCGAAGAACAGAAATACAGACTATGTAAACACGTGGTCCTGGTGCGGACAAATGTTTCGACTTCGTTTGATATCACCAACATTACTCACGTCAGTCAGTCGAAATTACTACCTAAAATTTACCTCACATTGATAGTGAAGACAGTCATCGATTAGATCACGGTCTGTGGTCACGAGGTAGTCAAACTGTGGACGGGTTATTTCCGTAGTTGCTACACTTCGTTGTCCGTCAGCTTATATCGAAATAACAAGCATCCATTTGAGCTCCAACAGGGTGTTGTGAAAGCGTTTTGCAGTCAGTAGGTCACAGTAAATTAACCCATAAAACAATGTGACAACTTTAAAACTGTAATTTAACCACGTTCAAACCGATCTCATGATTTGGGGGATAGGCGTCCAGAGTAAAACCGTAACATAACCCGCAAATCCAGCATGCGTGTTCCTGATTCGATCCAACTTCGCTAGTGGCCAGTGGGACCAGCTGCTTACGTACGTCTTTCTCAATCCGCTTTGATACTGTGAAACATACCTGTTAAATTTTAGGGCAATCATACACATTCCACTGTTTTCAACATATGAACACATGTGCAACTGATTAGGAAAGTAGAGATGAACGAATGTACTGTTCAATAAAATCAGGAGGAGTTCTAATTAAGCATCTAACCTGAAGACAACAGAAAGATTTCAAAACGAACTTAACAGTTTAAACATTATTCACTCAAACAACAGGGAAATTAAAGGTGACAAACAAGAAAGTGAAACGAAATAGAACACTAGACAACAGCTGAAATATAACCACTGGAGATAATTTTTGGCTTATGCCCACGCAAAAAAAAATAGTTAATGACCGCGAGTGCTTAAAGAATTTATATAGATTACTTGTACAACAACAACATTCCATTTCTGCAAGGGCCTACATGCCAAGATGAAAACAATGTGAATTCAATCTGTGTCTTCGTTAGTAGCCATGTACGAATCACCGTTAAACAGGAATAGTGAGACTTCATTGATTCAGTTGGCAGTCTTAAAATTTACCACTGTCGGTGATTACCACGTGGTAATAATTAGCTGCTGTTTCCCGAATTAAAATTAGAAAAACAATTCTGATAGCACAGAGCGATCTTAGTGTTGGCGTGTTTCCATAGGATCTGTGGGAAATAAACGGAGTGGTAACGAAGGAATCTTGTCTGTTTCAAAGCCACATTTCTTCTTGTGATTCGTTTGATTTTGTTCGTTACTTGCTTGTTTGTTCGTTTGAACAAAATATTTACCTGTTTCATTGAAGTGTTTAATCTAACAAGTCCAAAATTGTGCCTGAAAGTTGCTCTGATTCGTGAATCAATGACATCCCGGTTTACTTGAGCAAAATGGTATAACTCGGTATTGTATTCCATGAGGCATTTCGTAATTTTACGGCAGGGTTCTTCTATCTGATTCGTTTGCACATAGTTATGTTTAGTTAACGTAGTCAGTGAAGTATGTTTATGAAAAGTAAGTAACTTTACAATTTGTTTTCCCCATGATCACTAGCTATTATGTTCTGTTGCTGAGATCATGTAAATGCAGCCGACTGCTATTTTCAGTGAGGTGTAGGTTATTGATTAGTTGGCAGCCGAAGTGCATTTTATAAATGACTGAAGAGTCCGATGCTTGTTCAAGACATTCACGGGTCAAGTGATTACCGGATATTATTTCTTACAAGGCAAGCCGTTTCCGCTAACCATAAATTCGATTGCATAAAGTCTAGTTTTTCTAGTTTTTCCTGCAAGGTCATTCACGTTTGTTTCATATTCCCGTCCATAGCCTTTTCATGTTGAATATTTTTCCTCGAGTAACTTGACCTTAGACATTAATTAGCAGGCTCCTCTCGACAAAAAGTACTTAGTCCGACAGTCCTCCGCCTGAAGTAGGCCGGTCGTGATACGATGACTGTCTGTTGATGTTACCGTGTTTTATCCTATCAAGAGACTTTGATGAGACACAAACGGTATCTTCCGTATGAGTTTGTCTCTTGGAAGAGGGATGGCTATTTTAACTGAACAGAACCTAATCACCGCGTGTACGACATCATCAAAATAAACGTGCTGATGATTTATACTCACCTGATTGTGTGTGCATGTATTTCTGAACATCACTGTATTTTTTCTGTTGAAGAGCACTCATATTTGAACACGCCCTTCATATTCCAGTGAAATTTCTAGCCAGCCTCTTTTGAACACAAACAATATACTCGGGTTTGTTAGGGCCCGTTCTCATACCCTTGCCACTAGTGGGTTTAGTACTCCAAGCACACGTTTATGAGGCGACCGTGTTCACCATTGTATGATTGTTCTCATGTTAAGCAATAAATATGATTAAGCGATTAATATTGAAATCCTCAACTCATTACCTATGACCTCAACTCACTTAGACTTCCCTAATGTTCAGCTTCGTTAAGTCATCTGGCACGTTTTCTTTGTACACATAATGCCAGTACAAAACTTTTACTAAAGTCATTTTTTTGTTTTACACCTCCAAAGTTTTCTCACGTTGCATAATCTAAATGGCCACTTGGTAAGAGTGTGAGTTCTCATCTGCCGGTTGCAAGGCTCCTGGTCTGTTTGATAGTTTATTGCTATAGCATTCAAAATTTTCATCTGAAAGCATTCTTATCATGTGGTGATACTTAGTAGACATCAAGTATAACATCTGATCATCTTTCGGTTAATGTGTTCAACGGAATGTGTCCAAATATTCATTCAGCTATTCGCAGTTGTTTCAATAGATTTTCATCCAGCACTTACTTCACTTCAGTTGCTATAAAAAATCAATACTTTCATTCATCAGCTTCATGTACACTGTAACCTGTGGATTACTCACCATCGATATTTTCAAAATTTACGTATAGGTTTACATTGGGCATTCACCACCTGAGAAGAGTGAAACATTTTCCACTTGAAAACTCGTAATTGAAGGCTACTGTTTTGGCTCATATTGTAAAAGCTCAAATAGAATTTTCCCATAACTTTTTAACACGTCATTAATTACACTAAAAGCTAGTGCATGTTTTATATGGCTTATGAGTGGTTTACGACAAAACAGCTCCTCCGGAACATAATATGCTCTACTGGTGAACTGACAGTCAATCAGGATTTGCCAAACACTTCACGCTTACCCATGTAATGGATTCCGAATGACACACTGAATTAGGCTAGCAACTGATTCAAAATGTGAAATTTCTGAACTGCTGGTGTGGCTTTGCAGTTCAGCTGGTAGAACGTTTGTCGTGTGTGGGCATGCTGTTTTTGTCGCTAGTTTGAATCCAGCGGAGACCCGGATTTTTTGTAATTGGGTCTCATCTAAAATCATGAACTCTGCCACACTACGTATTAGCAATACAATTTCAATGCTCATGGATGACGTTGGTGAACTTTAGCGTAAACTCTTGAGAAGTCCTGTTTGGGCAGTCAAGCCGCTGGATCATTTGACGGATTTCATATTACATCATGGAGTGGGAGGTAATTGGATCTAAATGTGCAAATTTCTGAGCTCTCGGCATGGCTTCTTAACTCAGTTGGTAGAACGCTTGCCGTGTTGAGGCATTGGTGTTTCTGCCGCTGGTTCGAATCCAGCCTATGGCGAGAATTTTCGCAAATAGGTCTCATCTGTTTCGTAACATTTAAACAATCCATCGATTTGTCAAGCTGAATGCCGAATTGAACAGTAACGAAGTTGGACAAGAAATTTAGCTTTAGAAGCATCTAAATAATCGTAGATTATCCTCGCAAATGAGTAATGCTCACTTAATGCTTAAAATAGAGCATTTTAACTATCGTAGAAGCAATCAGCGATTCATCAAGGTTATACGGCTTTGTACTGTTGACAATTATGTTTGAAACCTTTGAACATGTTAGTTAAATATTTGAAATTAGCGATATTTACCTAACTGTGTATTGTGAACGACTGTTTCTCTGCATCATATTGTTGTATGACAGGCAGTTTCGTTGTGAGTAGCATACTGCTCGCAAGTAATATATTATCCACAGGCGACATTCAGGAACAAAAAGGCAAGCTCCGAACGCCAGGAAGACGATGGACAAAAAGAAACTATCGGAATAGTGTGTACGCGTTACCGCAGAAGGTCCATCAAGGTGAATGACAATGATGTATGTGAATGCATGTCTGACGTGCAAATGAGTGTACGCGTTTGTGGTTTGATTTTTGACATGACCTACACGGGAGTTTGCGCAGTAAACGAATTTCTCAGGCCAAGTGTCTTTTTTGCGGTGACAACAATGTACCATGAAAACGGGTTAAAGTAATGGAACTTGGTGGTCCTTCTAAGCGTTCTAAAAATGCACTTGGGGTCGCGAACCTACGTTTGTGCACCGGTGACTTAGATTCGCATCTTTGGGTTGGACTGAATAAGATAGACATAATCACGATGCCTGTACTGTCCTCTTAAGTGATGCTACTCGTAAATTAGTCCTTTTGGAACAGCCAAAACTATAGTAGTAGAATCGATGAAAACAGGGTGATCACTGATCAAGAGTTTGGTACTTACTGTGGATAGTCAAGACGTTAATTTCCGGTGGTTCCATTCTCACCACAATTGACTACAACTGTTTACTGATAGAGTGATTACGAGCAGAAACGCGTACTTAAATTATGAAGTTATTACGATCGATCAAACCATGGCAAAATCGATGGACTTTAGTAGAGTTCAGCATTGGAATCTGAAACACCGACAATCTTTTCAAACGTGTGTGTGAACAAAGTTGAATTATACGTACTACATACAAACTTATTGATGAACTAGATGGATTCAGTCTCGACAATAATCATACTCTGCTTCAGTGTACAATC
This sequence comes from Paragonimus skrjabini miyazakii, assembly GCA_014338405.1. Taxonomy (NCBI): domain Eukaryota; kingdom Metazoa; phylum Platyhelminthes; class Trematoda; order Plagiorchiida; family Troglotrematidae; genus Paragonimus; species Paragonimus skrjabini miyazakii. The sequence goes on along the minus strand of JTDE01000999.1, from coordinate 41,943 downwards.
ACTGTTTACAGACGCTCCTCTACAAGAGGTACTTGCTTTTACCTGTGATTTTAGTTCATGCCACAAAACAATTTATCCATACGAGTGAATTCTTTGAAGTGATTAATTTTACTGTAACGCAACATTCTATTTCCAGGATACACCTTATCAACAAATCGACGGTGTTACAATGAGATCAACACTGGGGCCAGTTCATACAGAATTTTTCATGATTACAATGAAACAAAAATGTGCGGATTTTTTAAACCTCACAAATTTCTATAAAAGATGCAATGATGACACTTTATTGATCATCTATGAACCTGATCAGACCAACCTGACTGAAAATTCTAGACGGTTTACATAAAAACCTGAGCGTGATCTGTGAAATGGAATGTAACAAATCACTGGCGTTCCTTGATGTACTACTCAGGCATCTCTCGAGTGGTTCAATTAGACGATCTGTTTATCATAAAACAGAGTGAACAATGCTACCAGTTTTTAAGCTTTCAGTCGAAGTATCACAAGAGAGTGATTGTTACAGCACTGTTTTTTCCAAGGTTAAACCCATTTGCCCATCCGGAGATTGGCATGAGAAGCTAGAAAGTTTGGCATAAACATTACAAGAAAATGAATACCCGTTGAATTTTATTGAGTACCACAGAAAAAGACCTTCACCAATATCGGACACACAAACCGTATCGAAAAGTCTGTATTCATTAAACTGCCATCAGTTGTAGCTGCATTGTCCGCTACGTAGAAAGCACAAAAAGAAATCGAACGAGTCGAAGGGCTGAGTGTATTTGTAAATGGTTAACCAAACACAATTCCCGACAGCGAATGAAAACTTTGACCGCCGACCGACTGTCTAAATCATCGATCGCTCGTCATGTAATTGAAAGCTTGTATACCATTGCTTCACGGTTTCATTACACATTAGAATGCCTTACTTGTGACCCAGCGTTGTAGTCATACCCGACGTTGAACATTTTCATCAACTATGTGCTTTTCATTTTCTGGGCCATCCTCAGTCATGCTTTGAAACAATTTATCCAGGACCTAGTGATTATATCCTAATCCAAGTATAATGATCTAAAGTGTACCTGAAGAAAATAAAACTGCCATCTTCGGACAACCAAGCAATGACGGAAACGATGGATCAAGGTAGAGTTGGTGTGCTAGATACCAAGCTGGTTTGATCCGTATTTATAATTTACAAAAATGACATTGAGACCAAATTATCTTGAAAAATTCTCTATAGCAAACAAGCTCGTTTTCAGTGATTCATCATTAGGCTAAGTACATCACATTTATATCACGAATTTTACAGGGGAATAATTAAATTATCAGCATTGATATATAGGTCTGGTATTTAAACCTCCAAGGGGCGTAACTTGTAGAATGGACTTGCATTTTCACATCTACTAACCGGAAACTCAATCGGTCGCAGTGAATCGTGCAACATTTCCGTTGTTTTCATTGTTGAGTTCAGGAACACAGAACATTCGCTGGACAGTTGCGGCAAGTAATGATCGGATTGATAACTGTTTCTATTCCCTGGTGCCTATGTAGCATTTATTGGACTTGTCAGGGTAGCAAAATACATAACGCTGCAGTCATAAATTGGGTGTTCGATAAGAATAACTAACATCGTTTAACCGCTGAGATATTCACACCTAAAAGTGATCATCACTAGTCCACATCTCAGTCGGAAAGAGGTCCAGTGGAGAAAGCGAGGATCAACAAACGCGATGATTTAGATAGAGCATAGTGAGTCGATCTGTTCAAATGACCAAGGGCACTCGAGAACGTCCAGATCTTCCTCCTCTGTAGACAGTTCGCGTAACCTGCGCCACTTCACTTAGTATGTGGATATCCAGTACTGTATTTGCCCGCCTTCCCGGGGCGGAGGTGCTGTTCGTGCGCCCCCACTTCGCATCGGTGGAGACGTTGTCAAGAGTTATGAGAACTACTGATACTTGAATAGCAAGTTGTCGACAGGTCTGTCCGCTGGCAGTAGGTTACGAGCTTGTGTGGCTAAGTCAAATTTTGTTCTTGGACATCTTGAAAGACGTGTCTGGAAAAACCACAACCTAAAGCTCAGCATTAAGCTCTGTGTCTATCGTTCAATGGTGTTGTCTATATTGCTGTAGGGCAGTGAAACATGGAAATTGTATCTGTTTCGGTCCTCTTCGAATGGAATAAACATTAGGCCATACAGCTTATAATAATGGTAGAGAAAACACGTGACTCTGAAGAAGTACATACTATGTTGTCACATGTACAAGAGGTAGCGCCATTCTTAAGTGCGTGGACGAATGAGCCGTTGATCGTTGAATGCACGACCAAGCAGAACGCACGATCACGGGGCACACAGTCAACCTTGACGCGTACACAACAGTATCAGCGAAAAGTGTCCTATCGAAGGCTTTTCCATTTGGAATGTATAGTACGAATTTTGGGTAATCGGTGTTAGGACATAGTTCCGAACACTGAGGTACTGTGGAAAGCTGGCAAGGACAAAATGGAAGTCATGTTGATGCAGAATCAGTTTCGTTGACTACGTCACATCCGTCAGATGGACGATAACCAAAGCACCTGCTGTACCGGCAGGTGAAATCATGTGAATGAAATCCTGGTGGTCAAAAGCGGACATACCAGGATGTTGTTCAGGTAAGTACTATATCATTGTAACATTGATTTTAGGTGTTGAGAAGAGTCGGCGTTGACGTGAACGGTCTGGAGAAATACTATCAGTGCCATAGGTCGTGGTGACATGACTATACGGTGTTGCGATGTGTGCGGCAGCGAATCCGCTGGTCACATCGGATTAGTAGATCAGCAGCCTACTCACAGTATATCGTCGGCCAAAAGACAACGAGTACGTTAGGGTCGAATAGGTTATATCAGTTATATCCAGTTTTTCTCGTTTAGATCAGCCAACAATCGCCGCCATCTGATAACTCATCCCCTCCTCTCTTCAGAAACCTGGGATCATTCTGACCGTTCACCTTTCCTTTGGCCTTGTTTGTTTGCTGTATGATGACAATTTTTCCCCCAACTGCCTCAAAAGACTTTGCAGGGAAAAATGGAAGGTTTATAAATCGAATAATTACTTATTTCGACTCGAAACAAACGTTTGCAACGATGTGCCGAGGCGATTACAGTCAGACACCGTCACCCCATTTTGTGTGTACAAAAAGAACTGTTTCTGACGTTGATGCTGCTTTGGTAGCAACTGAACCGGTTTTGAACTTTGACCTTTTGCGATTGTCATGTGGCTTGGAATCTTGTACATTTTAATTCGTCTGCAGTAAACACCAGTAGAGATGCAGCGAAATCTGCCTTTTGTTTGCTCTATTCAGATTATTTATCAGTCAAATAGATGTCACCTTCCACCGGGTGCGAATTGAACTGTTTGAATTCGACATACACCAACACATTTTTGAGTGACAAAAGTTGACACGAGACCTTATAAATCATGAAAATGTTTAGTGGTTTAAACATAGATTATCCATGTTGAGATGCCTAAAAATATTTTTACTAGAATGACGATTAACTACTCAGCTTTTACAAATGTTCCTTTTGCCGCTGATTTGTTCAATGTGATTGAATTATCGGCCGTTTCCAAGTGAATTATCCGACTAAAATGCAGCTGAGCAAGCGTACTTGACGGTTTATTACGAGCCGTTTTTGAAGAGGGTGAAGAACTTTTACGTTGACCTCAAGTTGAGTTACTAACTCGGTGTTTCAGATAACACAAACTTACCGACTATTTAGGAACGGTTTGCATCAGACTAATTTCCAAAAACGTCAGTCACCTTTCACCCTTCTCATGCACATCTGAAGTACTGGAAGTATTTGAAAAATTCATGCTTGCTGGGATGGTAGCTATACTGAGCATCAGGGATTCCAGTCAGTTTGCCTACCGTCATTAACGCTCAATCTCGGCTACTCTACCTTGTCTAGCTCATTCCATTCTGTCATCGTCTACTGGGAACTCAAGAGCCATCAGCACACGTTTTAGACTACAACAATGCGTTAGAAAGCATTCAGAGAGAAATATCATTTCAAATTATTAAAAGATTCTTGAATTCAAACCTCAGATGCCAAGGTCCTATTAGATTACTTTATGAATCTAAGTCACAAGACTCATTTAAGTGCTTCAGCCTTATCATCACTCAGCGTTGTCTCTGGTGTTCCAAAAGATTCGATCCTCTCCACTTTCTTACGTTCACTCCACGTCACATTCATACAGGTAGAAAATCATATATTTTAAGAAGATGTGCAGACAATGTGCTGTTAAACATCAAAACTTCAAACTGGCTCTCCTTCTCGAGTTGGTCAGAGTATAGCAATTCGTCGGTAAGAGAAACTTTTTATCACATACTCCTCCATCCACGTAGATTGCGAATCCTCACTTCGACTGCCTCTTGGTAAATATCCGGCAGTAAATTTGAGTAACAGCATGACCTGGTCACTTTGTGTTATTTATGTTACTGCAAACGGTCGACGGTCTTCACTCCACACTTTGTGGTTAGTGCATTTAACAAAACTTGTGTATCTCACCACAAGGTGTATTGTCCGGCACTCGCTTTCTTTGGCTTGTTGTTGAAAGACTTTGTACTTTTGTCAGACCCGTAAAACTTAAATCCTGTTCTAGTGACATTCCCGTAAAAAAAATTAGTTGAATTTATTGTCACAAAATGGACCAACAATTTTCAGCAAAAATCCTATCGGACGCAACCCATTTCCTTCATTCGGACCTCTCTACATGTAATTCTTTATCCTCAATCTGATCCCGGTACAAACACTAATGTACACGCACGTGATCTTGCCATTATTACGTCATTCCTCATTTAGTTGGATTTTTATACAGATTCAACATCCTTGTTGAATTAACCATTAAACTGACAATTTAGAATTTTCATAATTTGTAATGATTGTGACCACTTCCCCTAACTTTTCTAGGAGTTTTATGGGCATAATTACTAGCGTTTCAAGCACACTTGTTTAAGTGTCTTTCAACCGCTGAAGATTTACATACGCAAAAAAAGCTGAAAATACACTTCTCCGGGTATATAAACCGTATTACTGACTCGATAATCGAATACGCTAAGGCACATTAGCTCGAATGGCAATTCGATGACTGACCCAAACACACCATTTACAAACAGTAGGCTGGAAGTTCCATAAAATTGTTAGATTCCTCATTCAGAACTTTAAAGCTTCTCTCTGTCATTTAGTCTTGTGCCATTCCACTGTTTCGGCCACTTCTGAGAAAATTTCACTAGACCTGGTAAGAATTAAACTCGTAATGCCGGTTTGTACTGTGAAACACTACAAAATCCACGATAATCGAAAAATAGCATTCGAAAGCGATTTGTATGAAATATGTGAAGATCAAAATGGCGTGGGAATTCGTGTGTGTATGTTTAATCAATGATAGTGTATAATCATGTTTTGTGGAGTTGATCATTGAAGAACACATCCCTCAATTGAATCGATCATCACAATGATTCTCTACGTTAGCTGTTAACTTCATGTGACAGATCTTAGAGGTTACCATCGACGTGCGTGAATATTGCGACACGTCTTTACTTTGCAAACAAATGTATTAACCGGCCTTCATAATCCGGAAGGAAATGAACAAAACCGGATTGCAACTTTGAAGTGGCCAACAATCACGAAAGTTTCGAAGATCATTGATATAATGTTTCACAGGACTCATTTTCACATCTATGAACAGTTTCGTCCTGTTTTAGATTGTACGGAAATCTAACCGACAATACTCGTTTTACGAGAACATTCTTAATTCGGATTTGTCTGATGGGTTCAGGCTAATAGGAGACCGTGTATGGAATGTTGGTCGTATGGTGAGAAATATTAACAACTGTGATGTTCATTTGGTACATCTATGATTGTAGTCAATACAAGCTTGTTATCCATATCTCATCAGTACTAAATGTACTCGGTGTGTTCAAATCCGAACGATGAACATCACAACACATCACAATACTCTCTCGGTCTTTTTACCTCATTATAATGTATTTCGTGCTTTAGTTCGCCAGATAATCAACTGAGTTGGAGGACTTGTTTCATTTCACAGCTCAGCTGTCACCTCTAAAATTACGGAAGTGCCAGGTTGGAAATGAAAGACAAATAACTGCTAATCGAACACTGGTCTTAAACATCCACTTTGAGTTATCTTATCGCCCAGTCCCAGTTCGGTGGTAGTTTCGACAAGCACAGATTACGTGAACAAGTATTTGCTCTTCTTAGCTTACAAGTGGTTGCAACACCATTAGGATACCAATCATTTTAAGCGGTGTTCGGTTGCTCAAAGGTGTGACATCTTCGTCAACCAACATTATTAGAAATATCGAAAAATTTGTCGCCTTTTTTATTATAAGCAAAAAGGAGCTATCTGATAATGATCACCACGTGATCATTCAGCCAGATCATTACTGCATGGCCAAGCTCAGGCGTGGGTCTATTGATTATGGATTCTACGTCGTTTCAAATTACAAATGATGTGCGCAATTAAGTAAACCGATAGCGGGTAACCAATCCGAAACCACACACAAAATCGTATACAGCCAAAACAATGAACTCTAACATATTTTTCTTATATAATTCTCCGTAATTTCTCTTGGTCTAAATCACCAATTCAACGGGTTTGTCAGTCAATACTCTCGTGAAGTTAATGTATTTCACCCACGTTCCTATGGTTACTGACAAACAAATAAGCAAACTGTCGTATCTGGTACGCATGAGTATATCTAGAGGAGAAATATTATGGATGACCGGGTACAATTGCACCATTTTAAAGTCTAGTCGGTAGTTAAGTAATTTAGTTCCACCATACTGACTGAGAATTAGACAACACCGGTTCGCATCAACATTGGCAACGTGATATAATTCTAGATCAATATAAATTATCTCCTGATTACATGAACACTCAAATTGTTTACCTTTCTCGCTTACTTATACCGATAAAAAGCTCATTGTTGTTAACACATGATCGGACCATAATTTATTCCTGATCAGCTGGAAGGAATCAAGCTATTAGTGAAAAATTGTCTTGTTCGGCAGTTTTAAGTGTATCTCAGTCCTTAGTTGATTATGACGGGGTGTGGTCTCCATTTGCTTTTACACAGTTTGTACCAAGGACTGTAAATATGTTCGTGAATTCATAATCCAAACTTCATGAATAGCGTCCGAAGTTTGCAATTATGACCTATGGGTGCAGCCATTTCTGTTAATCTGTCTAACCACAAAACGCCGAAGGTTGCCTGTTGACATTGGTCAAATGTATGTTTGTATGCGTAGTATGTTTGTTAACGTAACACTATACATTAAGTAACTATGTTGATAAAATATCTAACGACTGGTGGAGTTTATGCCCATGAGAGATGACAGGCATGGACTATCAGTATACCGTTTTCGCTTGTGAGTAATGATCAGGTTGCCCGATCGCCTTGACAGAAGACACAGTAACTGTCCTGTTAATTCCAATCGATGACCCCTAGACTAGGACTTCTGTCCAAGTTGAAATCACAGAAATCAATAACTTGTTGTGCGGTATTTTGATTACTGATGAGTAGTAGGGGCTTGTTTGGTTTTCAAATAGGTTGTAAGTATTGTTAACAGCTTAATTAGTCCACAAACAGAGGTGTCCAGCTTGTTTGAACGACAAAAATGTGCTGATGACTGTTAATATTTCAATTCTTTCTTGCTAATTGTCTGCTAAAACCAGTAATTTATACGGCCTCCTCGAACGTACGAAAAATTGGGGACGTAGTCCTTAATTATCTGAAAACATTCTGGTGGGTGCAGACAAGATTAGTTTTGGTTGTTTGACCAGGTGGATTTCACTGAGTACTAAGAGACTGGCGCTAGCGTTACGTAACAACACAGCGGAGGATTTCACCAATTAAATGCCACGACTTGTTGTCAGGACGTTTAACACTGAACTTCTTGAGCATTACTCACAAGCGAAAGTGTTTGAGCGTCCACATATGATAATTCGGTCGTGAGGTCAATGGTCAACACGATTGCCTCATGAAAGCGTGACCGGAGTTCTAGTCCCAGTAGTGGCAAGGATGTGCACTACTGACGAGCTCTAATGACAACGAAACTCGAATCTAGTGCTTATTTGAAAAAGGGATCGACTGGATTGTCTATGGGAATGCGACAGCTGCGATCAGTTGAAAACCTAAAAATACCCTACTTCTCATCAATGTTTAATATACGCCCATTTATCACGTCGTATCAGTAATGTATCCACTTATCAGGCCAGTCATAATTGTTCTTCATTACTGGGAGTTCGTTCTTCTTATTCTTCTCTCTGTTCTTAGTGTTTGTTCTGTTTTCTTATACGTAGTCGACTATGCAACTATTCTGAGCTTCAGATCAACCAAAAATGACATGTTCATCATGGTTTCATGAGTGATCACTTAAAAACACTCGATGTTCCGCTGTCTGCTAGTATTAGCCGCACTCAATCCACTATCCGTCACCTTTTGCGTTATACTGCTTCGAATCTGAGCACTTTACACATAATGATCAATAAGGAAAGTTGTCCAACTTGCGATGTACTCAGATTTAATCTGCATCTTGTCGGTATCAAAATAACCCCCTATCACACGCCTCTTGATGTGTTTGTCTGAATACGTGCACTTATGAGAGTTCAGTAGTGAACTCCACGGGTAAAAAAAGCAAGCGAACGGTGCTTAGGTGTTACTTAGCACACGGTTTGGTGGTGGTACAACTGCCCAAAATGAGTGACACTCAAAACGTCGAACAATTGAAAATACATTTTCTGGTTTGCCACAATCAACTTTGGAATGAGACATCCATACAAATACAGTAACTTGGTAAAAGACCGTCCAACACTAAATCTGTGTGGGTTGTGATTACGAATTTGCAAAACCATTGAACTTTCGTTTTGTGCACAAGGAAGACAAGGGGAAAAGTTTACATTCAATGAAATTATGAGAAAGATTGTGTTATTTCGAAAACAAATACGATGTATTCAAAGGTTGTTTTCGTCAGCGTTCACCAGCAGTTCTCATTTCTGTCCAAGCATGCAATCTAACACGGGCCCATGCACATATGAGAATGGCGTACTGACCCATCTTCCACTGATTACATGCCACTTATAACCGATCCTTCACAATACAACCTACAGTCGTAAACGTTCATGTGTAACGCTCATCCATTTAATATCTTTCTGTAACCAGGAGATTAACTGGATTTAGAGTAACAGAACATCTAACCAATCGTTGCACATTCATAGTTTAAGCCAGTTGCAGTTGTGTATTACTAAGACGAACAAAAACACTAGACTCACGGAAAGCTGCAATAGCACGTTCCAATTTTTTGGGATCCAACCCTTTAATGCTTCGTCCATCAGTGGATTCACGTTTGTGATCCATTGGAGAACAGAACCTGGTTAACGAGAATATAAAAAAACGTTTGATAATTAAGTGAAGCGATTTTAGGAGATAATTTTGGTCTGGACAGGTAGGCCCCACCTCATCAACACGCCGTTTGCATATTTTAATGGCACAGTGGAACCTTGGTAAAACGTCATCCTCAGGTCTCGGGTAGATGTCCCAATTATGTTAAGTGACACCCCCACGTTTAAACACTTTTTAACAAACGGTACCAGTACAAAAATTCCCACTTGCTTGTGATCTGCATGATACGAAACACGTGTGAACAGCGCTGGTTTTGTCCTTCTATGTCAATTATGGAATGTGCTCCGAGATAAGTATCGCAATCGTTCTCATCGTTCGGCTGGTGTGCTTGACTCTATGAGTACTAGTGCTGTGATCCGAGAACGCGGATGGCACAAGGGTTTTTTATCCGACCAAGCAATACAAGGGTTAAGCATTGAAACAAAACCTGAAACAAAACCACTCATTTACACGCTGTATTCAGCCTCAAACCGTCTCGGCTGCCGCAGACGTCAGTGCTCAATTCCATTAAGTAGCAGGGACTCCTATGGGTGATACTGCACTCTGATTTTCCTTCCTGCACTTTTCCTGCAGCTTTTACCATGTCAAAATATACGCTCCGGTCCTACTACTGAATAGCAGTTGTATGAGTAATATGTTACGGTCGCTCAATTCCACTGCACTCCTCCCCCGCAAAGATTGTTCCAGCTGCAGCAACAGCCGTTCAGGTTTCCTTCGCTCTCTTAACGATCTGCGTATTGGCCTCGGGGACGTCGCTGCTCCTGGCGTACACTCTATTCTGCTCGGGGTGTCGTACCATTTGCGAAGCTGGCTT
>JTDE01000999.1:5159-31565 GCA_014338405.1 Paragonimus skrjabini miyazakii | reverse complement strand
AACTAACAGCACCCGCATTGTCTACCCGATACTGGTTATACACTTCGGGTGACTCCACAGCCGCTGTTACAGGTCAGACTGGAGTAGGTATAATCCTTAGCACGACGGCCTCAGGCACATTGATAGATTGGTTTCCTGTTAACAGTAGACTTTGTGCCATCCGCCTAGCAGGTTCTGTTAAGGCCAGCTCTAGACGCAATACTTTCAGAAATTTATTCATTGTGTCTGCTTACGCTCCTACTGATTATAGTGACGTCGGCGTCAAAGACGTGTTTTACTCGGATCTGGCCGCCATCCTTCGGTTGAAACGTAGCTCTGATATAGTCGTTCTGGCCGAAAATATGAATACTCAGGTTGGCCACCTTGGCCAAATCGAATCTCGTTTAGGTGGCAAGTTTGGAATAGTGTCACATCGAGCAAATAATGGCGGGCGATCGTTGCAGCTGTGCGCTGAGTACAAGCTAATTTTAGCCAGCACTCGTTTTAGGCATCGTGTACGTCATTGTGTTGTAATCCATGAACGTGGATGGCACAAGGGTTGTTTATTCGACAAAGCAACACATGGGTTAAACGTTTAAACAAGACCAGAAACAAAACCACTCATTTGCACGCGGGATTCGGACACAGACCGTCTTGGATGCCGCAGACGTCAACGCTCGGTTCTATTAAGTAGCAGGGACCATTATGGGCGATGCGGCATTCTGATGTTCCTTCCTGCATTTTTCCTGCGGCTTGTATGATGTCCAAGTATATGCTCTGGTCCTACTACTGAATAGAAGTAGTAGTATCTTACGATCGCTCATCTTCACTGCAATCGCTATACTTGGCGCCCGCCTTCTCTGAACCAGGCAGGGTCTCAGATAGACCACATATCTGTTGGTTACAGGCGGCGTGGTTGCACTCAAGACTGTCGTTCTTATTGGAGCACGCATTCGGACTCAAATCATGCATTGGTATGTTGTCGTCTTGTTCTTACTTTTGCTGGTCTACGACTCCATTAACAGCAACGACTGACTGTTTAGAAATTGGCTTCGCCATCGGTAAAGCATAAGTACCAAGCCAACTTAGAAAGCTGACTTAGTGGTACTCACTCCGAAAATCCTAATAGCTGCTGGACACAAATCGCACAGGCTGTTCAGAAAGCAGGTACTATAGCATGCAGCACAGGGGTACATAAATTTAACAACATTGGATTTCAGAGAAATCTCTGGAGTTGTTAGAAGCCAGACGGAAGGTTCCTCCTGGTAGTTCACATATTAAGTCTATAAGAGATATCCGTAGGAAGCTGAAACGTAGTCTAAAGGCTGATCGTGAGGCTTGGTTAGTGGAAAAAGTTAGGGAAATGGAAACCGCCTTTGCTTCAGGGAACACCAGCAAACTCTTTAAGCTGATCCGTGCCACTGGTCCCAAGCGATCATCTGTCAGTGGAGCTATCAGCGAAGCAGATGGCACACTAATTTGTAATAAGTCCAGAAGATTATAACGCTGGGCGGAACACTTTGAGGGTCAATTTAGCTGGCTTCCTACTTCTACCGTACTGCCTCCACAAACTTGTGACGTGACGCCCTGGTCGGTAGATTTGGAACCACCCACTGAGACTGAGGTTCGCAATTACATCTCGGCTCTCAATCGTAATAAGGCTGCTGGTCCAAATGATCTAATGCCAGTATTTTTTCAAAGAAGGTGGAAAGGTTTTAGTTGAGGCCTTGACTCAGCTGTTTCAACCCTTGTGGATGACGGAGACCATCCCTTCGTGCTGGGGTCACGCGATAATAGTTCCTATGTTCAAGAAAGGTATCAAGATCTATTGCGAAAACCAAAGGGGAAGTAGTTTAACCCCAGTCATTTCTAGAGTTCTGGCACCCATTGTAAATCGTCGACTCACTGCAGTTCGGGAGTTAAACATTAGAGAAGAACAGGCAGGGTTTCGTCCTGACCGGAGATGTATAGACCATATTTTTACCCCTTGTCAAATTTCAGAGCAGCGTCATGTATATCGCCAGTCAACAATTGCCATATTTCTCGACTATAAAGGTGCGTTCGATTCTTTGGATCGATCTACACTTTTAGAGTCGCTTAAACGCAGGGGTGTACCGACCAAGTATGTGAACATACTGTCGGCGCTTTACTCCCATATTTCAGCCCAGCTTAGGGTTTACGGTGAGCTGTCTGACAGTTTTAGCACCAAGAGCGGCGTTCGTCAAGGCTGTCCCCTTTCACCATTTTTGTTTAACTTCGTCATGGGCGAAATAGTGGAGGACTGTCTGCGGCACTCGAATGATGCTGGTGTGGACCTCCTACCTGGTGGAAGGCTAACTGATCTTGATTATTCTGACGATAAGGTGTTGCTTTTTGACAACTTTCAAGCAGCACAAGCAACGCTAAAAGCACTTTCGTGTTCTGCTGAGTACTTCGGAATGCGCTTTGCAGCCTCGAAATGCAAAGTGCTTCTGCAATATTGTTGTGATTACGTAAATTTAATGTTAGATAGTGAAGTCATGGAAGTTGTTAACCGGTTTGTATACCTGGGAAGCTGCATCAGCGGCGGCGGCGGAGGCGTAGGGAATGAAATAGAGGCGCGTATTTCCACGGCTAGAGCGGTGTTTACTAATCTGAGGCACTTATGGCGACAGAAAGATATCTCTCTGAAGCTTAAGGGTCGCGTATATCGGACAACAGTGTATTACTTTACGGCAGCGAAACCTGGCCACTCAGGGTAGAAGACTTGAACCATCTTCAGGTGTTTGACCACCGATGTTCGCGTTCAATCGCTCGTATCGGGTGGCACCAACGAGTGAGTAACGAGGAGGTTAGGAAGCGGGTGTTTGGCACTGACTGTCAAACGAGTTCTTTTATTCACTCACTACATTTGCACAGACAGATGGTTAGGTCATGTACTAAGGATACCAGCTAGTCGTCCGCCACACCCAGCACTGTTTGCCGACGCTGCGGCCGATTGGTGTAAGGTGCGAGGTGGACAGATGATGACCTGGCGTAGACAAATGAAATCGTTCACGATGGGGTTGGTCATGGCTGATCGGGTTCGTCTTCCGGGCTGTAGCCCTCGCGACTCAGAGTCGGTGGCTTGAGACGTAAGGTGAGATGGCGGATAACCGACCTTAGTGGCGTGAACGTTGTCGTTGTTTGTCCGAGTTGTCTGTGAAGTGAGTGCATTTAATGATGCGGGGCAGTGAAAGCCGTGAGGATGCTGTCTTGCTGATGACGCCTTACTTTCACTTACAGCTCGGTTGTTTGTTTTCAGTGTGTAGGCGCCTCGATGTTGTATGTTTGAATGTAGACGTAACTATTTTGTAGTGGTTAGGTCCCCTCCTCTTCCCTTTTTCTCTCTCTTCCTATACAGGGTTTGCTTTTTCTTCTTCGTGGTTGTGTGGCAGGTAAGCATCAGTGTGAACCACTGATGTATTGCTGTTCATGATGATGACTATGATGATGATGGTACGTGGGGGAACGGATTGATATGAAGTACTTTATAATCTCGAAGGCTACGTTACGAACAATCCGACTACTTATTAACATTGTTTCTCAAGATGGTCTGTGATAAAGTATTCTGCCTCGGCAACGTTTATTTTATCCATATGACCAGATGCTCGCCGTTTTGCTCACTTACCAGTCTGATTTCGTGTCTTAACTTGACCATGGAGGCCATTTACTGCAGACAAAAATAACGGATATTCAGCCAGAGGTTCAAAACATGCATGTTTAAATCCGCCTGAACACTGCCTACCAATTGGCGTTATTTCCTGCATAGAGTCTAAATTAACTTATTACTAACTGTAGTCGCGTGTCTCTCGTCTGCCGACAGCAGACAACTTATGAATTGTACTGTTCAAAAGCATCCATAGTGAATATCAAACCATGTATTCTCTATCTAATTATCCTACATTTCTGTTGAGCAGTGAAAGATACCTTCAGACAGTCACATTACTCTGTTTCCGATTCATTCTCTATTCGTTTACACGCCTACCACTCTTCTCAGTGTTTGCCTATCAGTCACGTGATGAACATCTTTTTGATTTGCTGCAGACATCCTCCACAGCGTTTTATCAATGACATATAAAAGTGAAATGGTAAACGCTGCTCATTAGTAGTTTTCATTGATGTCATAATGAATCACTGAGATCATATTCTTCAATAGGCAGTGGGTATCGGATAGTCAGTATGTATCATAAACTTAGTTGTCGTGTGATTTGTTTAACAATCATCCTAACGTGTGTTTTCGTTTGTTGCTCATATTCCTAAACAACAGGTATTTTGAAATGATAGATTTACATATTTTCTGCAACTGTCATAAGAAAGCCTTCTTGAGTGTATAATACTCACAATGTTTACGCATGATATGTCAGTGTAATCATTATTCAGTTACTGAGAAAGTCATCCTTTTCTCACAGTGTACAGAAGTTTTCGTTGAACTGTTAGGCAGTCAGCCGAATAGTCATTTATGCATATCACGATTCAATTGAAATGTAAACGTATTTCGCTTTTTATCTTACACATTTTCAGTAACGTGATGTTAGTAGACTTCTTTGACAGACATCTTGGTTCTGCTGATATCCTCCTACGTCCACGGTAACATTTCGTCACTCGTTTGCGTGTTAGTCATTCTTCTACGTACGCTTAGATAGTTAGTATGTTTGGGATGTAAATATCCAGCTATACTCAGACCAATTCTCCTCTGTGACTGCCCTTAGTAGACTCAACCTTCTGGAATAGTACTGAATGACGTCCGATCCGTACCATAGTCCTGTGCGTTTTTGTTACTGCTGTCTTACAGCGTGGACGTAAACAACCTGGATAAGCTTGCTGGACGCTTATGTGAACACATTTTTTCAAATAAATTCAAAAGAGATGACTTATATTCAAATTTCGAATTGCAAAAGGGTTTGATTTCATTCGAATTATCACAACTCTAATGGAAGCATATGTAAATTTGTCTCCAAACCGACCTTGCTCAGATTGTTTTGCTTCTAATTGGACTAATGTGAATTAATTCTGCCAACCAAAGCTCTTATTCTTCTGTCCAATGATTCCATGAGCACCGTTGAAGAGCCCAATGATTAGACTACTCTAACTCACTTGTTAACAATGTGCCAATGACTGTCTATCATGAATTATCTCTTTTGTACAGAATTTAACCCGTTGCTATGTTGCTCAGAGTAAACCTAACAGGATTGTAGACAGTCCCTATCAAGGAAGAGATGTGCACCAGTCACATATGAATATTCCTTTTCTCTTAAATTTGAAAGGAGGAGATTCTCGAAACTTCTTTTAACATCCTTTATAATGACATTGATGAAGTCGCTCTGTATTCTACCGTTAACGGAAAGTGTTTTTGGAAATTATTTTGGGAATTTGTTCTACTGAAATTGAAACACATTCAGAAAACAGTCAATTCCAAACAACTGTGAGCGCGAAATTAATCACATGGTTGTTATGGTGCAGTTTAAATCAATTCATTAAACAGCAATTGCTAAGCGCTCACGCTTGTTTTAATTTGAAGAGCGATTTAGTTGTCGCTGTTACGCCCTAGTCATTATGAACTGTGTGTAGACCAATATGATCACAGCGTTGAATTTTCTTTTATTTATATGTATTACGCTACACACCAAAGTGAAATTTTTTACTGAAGTTTAATGTTAACAGTTGTTATTACTTTCTGTCGTCTGATCAAAAGAGACTAAAAGTACCATACTCAGCGAGATATCATGTCAAGACATGACAATACAGACGAATTACTTCCTCAACACAAGGGTAAAATACTTCCAAGTTTTCAGTGAGATCATCGTAGGTCAAACAAGGTGGAATTTCTGGGGTAACTTTAACAAAGATGAAATACACTTAAAAATGTTAAGCATATCTATCTTTAAATGAACTTATAATGCATAACGATTTACTCCGTAGAGACATTTTGACCGATCTCACCGGTTACCAAACACGGCCGATGATCAGTAAGCATGCAATAAGAATAGCAAACAGAACCAGAAGTAAACTAGTCAAGTTCGATTGGACCGTCATGACTTGGAATAGTTCACGTTTTCAAATAGATTGAATAGAGGACTATCAATATCGATCCCACGATGACGCATGCGGAAATAAGCAAATGCTTATAGTTAGTCTAAGAGTAGGACAAGAGAGAGAATTAAACTTATGTAAACAGCATAATTAAAACATTTAAAAAATAATAACAAACACTTAGCGAATAATATAAACTCATGACTACAAACCTTTAACACCACGTTACTGATAAGTTAGCTACCGGTTGTCTCTGTGCACCAGAGAGGGTTTATAACGGTGTATCTAGCAAAAGGCAAAATATGCTTATTGGTTAAGCAAAACAACACACGAAAAGTCTTTTCCATCTGAATAACGTCCAGTTTCTTTCAAATATCGCATGATAGAAAATTGAGCGGGATCAGTTTTGTCTTTTTCTGACCACTTTGTACTGTGCTCCGAGACACGTGTCTCAACCGTTCTCCCTGTTCGTTCGATGTACTTGACTTCACAAATACCAGTTAATTCATAAATAATGTTGCATCGGGCGAGTGAGTTGTTCATGTCTTTTCATGCTGTGCAATGCAGTCGTGTCATCTGGATAATCACCCTTAATTCTGCCGCGTTGTGTGCAGTTCTGACAGCACGTTTTAGTTTGGGTTGGATGAAGGGGGTTACATCTTTACCCTTATGTGACAGTGTTGTATGTACGGGTTTGCGAAAGACACTGTTTTTGACATTGATCATTCTAATGTTTCTCTAGCGTACTTCAAGATAAAGTCTGCAGGATAGCTGTTGTGTGCTAATGTTTGGTGGCTAAGAGCCAGTTCTTATTTGATTGTCTATTGAAAAGGATTCGAACGAGACTGCGTTTGAGTAATATTGGCGAAAAAAGTTTCAGATGACTATGCTACCCCGTCCAAATGGGCTTCCTGTGCATTGTTCTCGTAATGGGCCCATCACCATTGACAAATATTTCCACATCGAAGAAGGAAAGGTTGTAAGTCTCTTGAACGTCTGTTGTGAATCGAAAGTTCAGCTGAACACTATTGATTTACGTACATAATTGGTCAGGATGTTGTCGTGAGCCACACATACAGAATATACTGTCAGTGTATCGTTAGCAAAGCGTTGTTTAGTTAATGGCCGTTACTATTTATCTTTCTAATGCACTATAAAAATGTCAGCGAGTACAAGGCCCAGTGGTATTCCCGTCACGGCACTATCAAGTTGTCGGTGAAATTTATCACTGAATGAGAACTGGATGTTCATTCCATCCAAGTACAGTGGTCATGAAACAGAGCATGTTCAGTTACTGCCACCTGTGACGTGAATTCTAACAGTGTATTCTGCCTTTCCTCCAGACGAAAATCAAACCACAGAGGCTGCGTTAATCATTCTTAAATTGACTTCATTTCAAGCCAAATTTGAGCGTTAATTTTTCGAAACACTTGCATTGATAATGGCTGAACCTGATCAGTGGTGATACAATGGGGACAGGTATATCCAGATGGTGTATTGATAGCAACATCACACGATCACCACCTTGTACGTTAAAATATTATTTTAACGAATGACGTCATACTTCAGTCTTATCAAATATTTGCCCATGCGCAGTTATTCTGCTAAACTATTCTTTAAATGTGGTGTACTGACCGTCAATTGTCACATGGTGAGTAAAACACAGTCTTGTTTGTACAAGGTGAAACGTCGTAAGACAGCTTTAATAAGAGTGATCGTTCGTAGTTGCTGGTTGCGGTTGGCATTTTTTGTCTACACATTGGGTCAAGTACACCTCATAGAACCCTATATTTCAGGCCATCCTTGATCGTTTTCTTTGTCTTTATACGTTCCATCATTTTCTCTGCGCGGTTGGCTATTCTGTATAGGAGTGCGTCTTTCGTAATTGTTCTTCCCGGTCACCGTTTATAGCCATAGAGATAACAGCCGAAAGTGTGCTCATGGAAACAAGGCATACAGTTTCTTGGTATTTATTATTTCGGTTGGCACTCGGTGAATTGATTGTCGGTTACCAACTGTGTCGTAAAGATGGTACTCATTGGAGTGATGGCGAAAAAACTGTGACCTACAACAAACAGTCGGTATATTCATGACTTGGAAAAATGGATCTGTCTTGAACCATAAAAAAATATTTCTTTGGCGCCAGGTTTGACTTAGGTAAGTAACTACTTTAGTAAAAGCTTGATTACTGTAAAGCTTTAGTACTCTCGAATAAATTAGACAAGTAAGTAATCCGACGTTAAACACCAAATCATTTGAGGATGGAAACAGGCTACCTTAAGAAAGTTCGCCATAAATAACAACCATATCCACCATCCCTTAACACTCAGCCCAAACCACGTTCTAGAGTATTCTTTGATTAAGCAGCAAAAGTGTATATCTTGTTTTCTTCTAGTGACTTTTTTTCATTTTGCCTCCTCTTTAATATTCTGCATCATCAATACCACAAACTTTTGGTATTGGTCTGCATCCTGTGGATCACAAACATTTCGAAGCTCGGCCAATCATGACGAGTAATACACACGCCGGAAACATAAATGATGACCCGTTTCCTCAGTGTTTCGATCGATGTAGTTCAGATCTCTACAAATTCTGATCCAATTGAGAGCCTCCAATGCAAATTCTTCCTGAATTGTCAGGTGGAGGTTCAAAATTGCACCAACTTGAGTGACATGCATTACGTATTTGTTACAGCAGGCGCTGATGTAAGCAGAATTAGTACCCGTTCCATATCGGACGACCGCTGTGTTTGATAAATCTGAACATGCACAAAGCCGACTGTACAGGGTTCGACTGAAAGTGAACCTTCTTCTTACATTCGAGATTATTTTTTGAATACTTTTGGCAACTGTGTAAGGCCACAGAACAACTACGTGACCCAGCTGTCAACCATTTAACCAATATAATGGCATACCATGTTTAGGAAATTATTCAGTTTTACTCAGGTCGTGATGTATCATAGGAGTAAGTTGTACGTGGGAGTTGATAAATAAATCTTGAGGAAATCGATTCCATCAGTGCGACTTGGCTGCCGCTTAACTTGCCTGAAACAAGTAGTAAATTCCTGCTTCTTCATTGCGTGGCTCACCCAGTAGTGTAGACTTTTAGGGGTTATGTCAGTGTTCACATAAAGTATCGGTGACAGTCTTCTGCTGGCTCCAAACGGATTGCGTGACTTTTCAGAAATTGGCTTGACAGTTAATGGACAAGGTCGGATTGCATTTTGTGATTGAGTAAACGGAATTTCTAACGGTCATCATCAGGCACTCATCAGGCACTCAAACAAACTGCCCATTCAATCAGTCTGTTGCTCTGCTAAATTTACTCGTGATGTATACTTGCTTGCTCATTGAAGATAATGATAGCAGAATCTGTCTATTTTCATCCTAGGTTCTCGGGGACCTGCGAGTTTAGACACAACGACAGTTTGCTTATCTTAGATTTCTTAACCAAACACAGTTTAACTCAATCTACTACACATTTGGTATATCAGAGGAAAAAAGTAAGAGGGGCTGTAAGTTTTTTTGTAACATGCAAACTGTTACTAGTTTGTATGCTGTTTTATGGGGAGCCACGAAAGCGCACTGATGATAAGCTGCACACCGAACAAACAGTTCTGCACAAAACTCTTAGTGCCAGTAGATTCTTTGAATCTTTCGCCATACAATGAAATAAACGGGCTCTTTCAAAATTACAAATTACTAGGAAGTCAAAGTGCAATGTTTACATAGAACCTTCCTTGTAAGACTATTTTAGTGCACATATTTAGCAAGATGTTCACCGTAGTATGGAAGTGAGCTATAACGCAGCCGATTCAGTTTTGTCTCAAATCCTGATCATAGAAGTGAACTCACATGTTGTATGCTAATCATCGTATCTATCAGCTTTGCTGTGGTCTAAGAAACAGAGGTATCAGAAGAACAGAAATAGAGACAAGGTTCATATGTCACTGTGGCTGAGGGATGCGTCAGCTCATCTATCAGCCAGTGAATCCCAGCGACCACCAAAATGTGTTCTCGCCTGACAGAAAAACCAAACGAGAAACATCTGTTGAATAAACATTCGTACGTAACACTTGAGTTTTTGCATTAGCAAATTTTCATTGGGGATACGAACTTTCGGATCTCAAGTATGAAGCTTTTCTGACGTTAGAATAACCTAGTTCACTTAAGGATGAAACGGTTTGCCAATCGGGTAATACAAAGCCCACGTAGTTAAACGCCGCCTGCAGAGTGAATTGCTGGGGTTTATACAACCGATTGTGGGCACACCGCACTGACAAAGTGAAGTGTAAGCAATGTTTGACGATAAGAAGTTGAGCTAAAGTTTTTGATCATCCGAAGTAGTCAGAGTTCCATGGTCCGAATGGCTTTTATTTAGAGTACATCTATGACTAACCAGCTTGACTGAATCCCAACCAACGTGCTTTCGTGCCGTTACGCGACTTCCAGTGATTTAACACTAACTAGCTTTTGGTCTGTCTGCCACGGTTTGTTCAAGTTGCCTAACATGTCGCAATATGTGGACCTCAGTCAGAGTTTGTTGGTTACGATATATTGAAAAAAAAAGCTCTAAGCAAAGTTAACTTATTGACACACTTTTTTTTAATGGTCCTGGTACTTTTAGGCACTTCAAACCGTCTTGATGTTCATGGATTCATGCTTGACGATTCTGCTAGAAGTGTTAAGGAGTATTTTCTGGAAACAGTGTAAAACTGCAATACTCGTCGTACCGCATTCATATCCAGTGAATCCCATGAAATCAAAATGTCCACCATTCCCACAGGGGAACACCTCCTAATGAAAAGATATTTATACTCTCTCTCTCTCTCTCTCTCTTAAAAATATTGCTTGTCCAAGTGACAATTGTATTATTAATTGATAATCTGTTTGTTATCTAGATGAGTGTTCCTAACCCCATGGTTTTACGATAGTTAGCTTTTGTATACTTGCCGTGAAGCAGTGAAAAGTACTTATACTCCTAGTTGTTCTGTACTTCTACTCATCTAGTTGTGAGTTGTTGTTTTTCATTTCCATGTTGAACATCAGTTAACGAATACCAACTAGCTGAACCAAAAACGTTCTCATGACTGGTTTCTCTCGAACCCCCTACTCGAATAGTTGAAAACGTTCGTTGTACCAAACATCCTAAGAGGAACGTTCTGACAGTTTTTGAATCATTGATTTCTATCATGCTAGTCATGTAATAAAATCACGACTTTATAATGCCTGTTGAAACCCTTATTGAGTATACAGTTCATTCAATCTAACACTTTCCCAAAAGCTTCGTTAATATCAAGTGTAGCATAACTTTGTTAACTTCGATGGAAAAGGTTAGTAGTTGCAAAGAGGCCAAACTATCAGATGTTGTGGTGAACATCAAAATAAGCGTTCCATATTTGGAGAATGTTAAAAAACATACATTTTTCCAAAATTATCCGTCGGAACCGCGCGCAATGAGATGATCGTACAGTATAGCGTTTAAAGCATTCGCTTCGGCGTGGATTATCAATAGTAACCCTTACTGTTCTTGTAAATTATCTAAAAAATGTGTGTAGATTGGTCCTGAGTTGAAACAACAAATTGTGGATGGAAATGAATTAATCGATTTAATTGGTTCTGAAGCAAAAACAAAACGACTAACTTTTGCCTACCCTACATATTGCACATGAATAGAAGTGACAGCCTCCACATTTGGATTGGTCTGTCACGAAGACCAGCGCCGAATAACGTCTGTGCTCACAGGTTCCCATGATCGACTTGCACCGCATCGTTCCCAATTCCACTCGAAAATTAGTCTGAGTTAACACGTTCTGATACAGTATTTTCTGATTGACATCAAATAAGTAGTAGTATGTGCGTCTTCCCTTTAAAATTAGTACCTGTTTCTGATAGCTGGAATATGTTCGCCATGTTTAGTCAGTAGTTTCACAAGTTGTTGTCGACACCAACAAGCCCGGAGTCAACAATATTAAAACATTTGGATATTTAACTCGTTCGAAAACACGATTCCGAGTCATGAAAACGGCAGTGTAACAAGGATGAGTTGCTTTCTGTTTACTATGTCAATTACGACACAAACTTCTGAGCCGAATTAGCAGGATGAGTGAGCTAGCAATTCTGGGCTGCTGTTAGTGTGTTGCACGTTGTCTGATCAACTTGGCTGGCTGTGGCAATTGTGGTGATCCTAAGGGAATTGAATGTCGTCCGAGTGCATTCGCTACGGTTAGTAAATCAGTTACCAATGCTTCCCACAGCGATCACTATTCAAACTCAAACTATCCATAGAAGATCTCAGATGTATGAACGCGGTGTCAAAATCTGGAGCCCGAGTCAACGGGCTTAACCTAATCAGTGTAACATGCATACCGGCTGTTTACACTCTGATTGTCCGTTACACTTGCGGACCAACTGTGGGGCAACGTAGAGACACCGGGGGCAGCATTCTTCCGAAGCAGGGGTTCCAACGACAGTCCTGTGAAAGGAAGCAACAACAAGTATGAGCCAAAGTCCTAGTAAGCCATGCACACGACTTACACAAACGTAAACTAAAACGGCGTCGACAACACAGCAGCAGGCCCTGTTACACAATTCAAATTCAACCCGTGCGCGCTTGCTGGTCTCGACCGCACGTTACGCTAGTAGTCATGACTCGACTTGTATGACACGTCTGAATATTTGAATTTTTTCTGTTGCTACTGCAGTCAAGACGCACGAATAGGCCTGCTAGCCAAGTTGGGTGAGAGAAGGGTCCACGATCAATAAAACCACACACGCTTCTCCATATGTGATGCGACCCTGGTCTGGGAACTTGCATGCGTCGATTGCAAAAAAGTAGGGTAAAAGTACGGCATTTCCCTAACGGATTAAAGAAATTTTCAAACCATGGGCTAACGACTGTTCTGACGCGGTGACCGAAGCTGACCAGATGGGCTACAGTAGCACTCGAAACTGCTTTATCACAAGTTTTCAAACATATTTTTTTAGCATACCAACTAACTATCCTGGATTATAGCCAAATTAGAATTTTCGGAACGGGTTGATAAATGAGTGCGGCCACAATTTTTTTTTATCAACTAGCCCACTGTCACTGGAGTAATGATGTCAATCGAAGTTACATTATCGATAAATTAATTCTCAGAAGTCTGCAGCCATAAAATTGGCAATCATTGAATGCCATGTTGAACAACTCACATTAGATTGCACCCGTCGCATTTAAGTACACTTGCTCATCAGTATCTTTCGAAAAGAGGCACCAGACTCGAGTTTCGCTCTCATTAGAGCTCGTCAGTAGTGCACATTCCTGCCACGGCTGGGATTAGAACTCCGGCCACGCTTTCATGAGGCAACCGTGTTTACCACTGCACCACTGAGCTCACATAAGAGAAGACAGAATTATATATGAAAGCTCAACCACTTCACCTTCGAGTACTGATCAGTTTGTCAGACCGTCTCTATAAGAGACACAGTAACTGTCCTGTAATCTCCGGTCGACAACACCGCGATTAGGACTTCCTAGACAGATCGGAATCTCTGATCTCATTAAACCTGCTAGGGGATATTTTAGATTGTTGATGCTAAGTCGAGGATTTGGTTAATTTCAAGTTAAATATCACTCGCTTTTGATTGCAGCCGCTGTATTCAGATAGGCTTTTCACTGAATAAAATAAACATGTATTGTGTTAGTCCGAGTAGCTGCTGACATCAGATGGAACGGTAGTGCAGACTACGAGACTGAGTCGGGCTCAACAGGTGGGACGTTAAGCAAGAGTGGATGATAGACCAAGTTCACACACTGCTGGTGGGACTCGGCTAGGGTTCGGAGTAAACTGAAGGGAGAAGGAGGGAAAGAAGATCCAGGCGTGCAGAGACTTAGTCTGATTGTTTTGGATTGGGGTTCGATCTAGGTGAGGTGGGGTGTTCACACACTCATCTTTAGTTCACACATTCACTGACACAGCACACGACACATAACAGACGCGGGTGTACACTTCTTGAGAATTTTTCGGGTATATGATTGAACACTTTAAATGCTCGATCGATCACCATCACCACGTTACAATATTCTGAGGTCTCAATTGGTCACAATCTGATGGTCATTATCAAATAGAACTGTCGACGCCTTTCATTAAGCCAAGCGGAATATTGTTCTTTGCTCCTCTCACACAGTTGACGTGTTGTACGACCAACATAACCAGTCCCACATGGGAGACTGAAATGAAACAAAAACAACTGTGCAGCGAGTGAGCTGATCCTTCGGGCGTGAGAATATCATGGACATTGTCTTACTTAGCCCCTCTGCCGAAAACATGCCGACCATGCTGGACAGGTTGAGCGACCGAGCTGGTTTGTATGGAATGCGCTTTGCACCTTCAAAGTGCAAAGTGTTGCTTCAAGACTGGGGCACTTCAACTCCTACCTTCTTCATTACAGGTAATCCACTTGAGAATGTGGTCAGTTTCACATACTTGGGTAGCACTATCTCGTCAGCCTGTAATATTGCTGATGAGATATCAGCGAGGATTGCAAAGGCACGATTCGCCTTTGCCAAACTGCGTCATCTGTGGCGTCGAAAAGACGTCCGGTTGTTGCTGAAAGGAAGGGTATATAATGCATGTGTACGTTCCATTTTGCTTTATGGTTCGGAAACGTGGCCTGTTCACAAAGAAGATATCAACAGGCTTGCTGTGTTTGACCATCGTTGTCTCCGCGAATTGGCCCATATTAAGTGGAGTGATCGCGTGAGCAATGTGGCCGTTCGCCGGCGCGTATTCCGGAACGCTCGGGATGCGCGATCAATTGGTCAATTAATCACGGTACACAGCTTGCGATGGTTGGGTCACGTACTCCGTATGTCATCTAATCGTTTACCGTTCCGGGCATTATACGCTGAGGTCACCAACAGTTGGGTAAAACCGCGTGGTGGTCAAGCAACAACATGGTCACAAAATATGAAGACCTTGACTGTTCCATTGAGCAAAGTGGGTGGGTGTCGCCTGCCTGGATGGGGTCCTCGTGATCACTCAAACTACTGGTTAGAGACGCTATCCGAGATGGCTGTGTGTCGCAGTCAATGGCGTACCTGTATCCATACCATTTCTAGTTCTTCCGCTTAGTCTTGTTTTAATAATGTTCAATCTTCTTATTAACGTTTTCTTCTAGGATATTCCACGTCACTATTGAGGTGAGCGGCGGCCCGAGTCACAGTACCTTTTGGTCAGGCTCACGGCTGTTGTGATGATGATGATGATGATGAGATTATCATGCATTCACCTTGAAAAGTGATATGACTAGTATTCGCGTTAGTGCTATGTTTATTTTTCAAAGAAGAAGCCTTGTCGTAGTGCCCCTTTTGAGAAGTAAGGGCTCGAACTTAACCTTG
Source organism: Paragonimus skrjabini miyazakii (assembly GCA_014338405.1). Classification (NCBI taxonomy): domain Eukaryota; kingdom Metazoa; phylum Platyhelminthes; class Trematoda; order Plagiorchiida; family Troglotrematidae; genus Paragonimus; species Paragonimus skrjabini miyazakii. The sequence continues at coordinate 16,154 of JTDE01000999.1, read as the reverse complement.
CCTGGTTCTTGCTTGATATGACCCTTTTTAAGTGATATTCGTTAAATAAAACTTGAGAAACTTTCCACCGTACCCACTGTTTCCCAAATCGTCTTTAACGGATACCATCTCAGATGCCAAACAAGACTGCATGCAGACACTTCTTGCTTGATATTCTAATGTACGAATCGAATTTCGTTTGTGTCGTAAAAGTACAAAACTGTTTAGGTGCGTGTATTGGCCAATTTATATTTTCTTTCGATACGTCTTATGTTGTCTCGTTGTAAGCAGAACGCTCTGAAATACTGGACAATTATCGCCTCACGTCTCACAGGTGGCTTCGTGGACACAATTAACAGTTGAAATTAAATGCCTCACTTCAAGTTGTTCTTTGCGTAATATTGAGTGTTAACTTTTAATAATCCACTGCTTTGTTTTAGTGAAGTATTTTCAAGCTTACTCATGAAAAAATCCACTAGAAGTGTACCGAGAAAAGAACTCATGGTCACACCATTGATTTGTCAACAGCATTGGTTGTTAAGTCTGTATTACACGTTCAAAGCGCAACACAGTGAGAGTTACTTAAAGGGTTCGATGAAACGACATGTTGGTGTTTGACATTCATCCGCTAGACCACCGATTTGATCGATTGCCTCTATTAATGAAACATGTGTAAAACGCGGTGAGCCTTCCAAAGACAGCATCTTGTTTCTAAGTTAGCAGTCAAATGAACCTCGCACTTGTCACGTGAACTGTGTATTGGCTCCTTTACCGTTGTAATTCGGGATAACATGTCGGATTCATATAGAATTCATTCAGTGGTTGGTTATTTCATAGAGTTGTGAAAAGGAATTTATCAAAGATGTATATTCACGCGAAACCATTGTTCAAATTAGCATGCTCAAAAGTTTGTTTTTGTGTAGTGACATGATGAGTTGAAGCTCACAACACTCGGGCTGTAATCATGCACAAACACTTACGTTGCCTATTTGACCCGCCCCATCCATCCCATTAAAAAATGCCCTCCAGATAGACATCATCAGAGTTAAAATCTTCAACAATCTGAAAGTCAATTTTTCAGATGTACAAGATTCTGAAAATTGTTTACATCTGAATTTCAATCAACACTGTCATTGACCAAGTCTAGCTCTTCACAGTCAGATGGATAGTGGATTAAGTGATTTCGGTAGAAGGCTAACCGGTGCCTGTGAAACAGTTTGAAATTGACCGTACTTTTAGAAACTTCCATCATATCTGACAAACGGATGATTTTCTTGGGCATTCACTCACTGTTTGCAAGTGTCCTAGAAAAAAAACATGCAGTTCGTTTTATTTCATGGTAAATCAAGCAAGATAAAGCGAATTACACTGGCTCCTTCTACTGCCTACGTTCAGTGTAAGATTTAATTTTCAAGGCAAACATTATTGTTCTATTGACATTGCCTCAATGAACAACCCAGTCGATCCGACCTTCGTCAATATTTCCGTGGTCAAACTTAGAAAAAAATGACAAAAATTTGGACAGTCTGGTGCCTGGTAGAAGATAGATGATATTCTCTTAAGTATGAATGGTTAACTCTAAACAAATAATTTATCTCCACCTGGGTTTAAGTTACAAGCTGAAAAGTGGAACTAATGGCCGATTATTGTTCCAAATTATCTACATTAATGAAAGAAAAATTAAATATGTTTAGCATGCAATCTACAAAACTAATCTGTGATTCACTTACTATCTACATTTTAACAGCTTTGTTCCCACAACATGCATATGGAAATTAGCGCGCTTACTATTTGACCTGGCAATGTGGTTTTACGTTAGTGTTACTTTAAGCGCTGCACTACGTGAACCAGAACAAACAGTTATTTGAAAGGTTTTACAAGAATGTTTAACAAAACCGACGTACTAAGTAATCACCTACCCACAGTTCCAAGGAAGTAGTGGTTTTACGACTGCAGTTCAGAAGAGGCAACGTGTGTCGATTAGTTCAACACCACTGGAGATTGATTGCAGTCAGCACATTCTCTATTGCAAACCAGAGGTAAGACACTGAATACCTCGGCCAAACAGAGGACGACTTCATGCACCAAATCAGACACATGCACCGCAGTTTATAGTGGGAAAATTAGGTTTATCGTGCCTCTACCGAAATAGGCTGAACAAATGATTATGTAACCATTATGAAGCTTGAAAACAAACTCTTCACAGTAGCTACCCTGGTCGGTCGATGAGTATTACTTGATGAGGTATAAGGATTGATCTAACAAAGGTTTTCCACATTCTTCTCTCGAGACGAGACGAAGGTTTGCTACGGTACTTCGGGGCGACTGCAGTCAGACAGCATCAACTGACTTTGTGCATGCTGACGTTACTGTGGTTTCAACCGGAAGAGTTTCAAACCTTGACCATCTTAAACTTATTTTGTGGTTTGTAATTAATATAGATGCGGTGAACTCCGTTCGAATTCTCATTAGGACACGGTTCTTTCAAAGACTTACAGGTTGTTCATAAATCGAGTATACATTGCTAGGTTCAGCCTTTGACCTGGGTTAATGCTGTTAGTATCCATCTGCACAATGTCAACCGCAACACCTGGAAGTTCGCAGGGAGAATAAACCTCGATTGGTCCACGGTCAATCGAACTCACGATATGAGACAACCATTGCCTAAGTGATACTGAATGAATTATGTGCTTATTTGCATATTTATTTTACACCAGATAACCTGATGATCGAACGTAGCAATCGGGTTTTGCTCGCTAGATTCTTTTCCATTTTTCTCTGATATTTTGATATTCTTGTGTCCAGTCGAATGTGAAGCAATGATAGTAGATGGATGACTAAGTAAGTCGAGCGTCGAAATGCACTCAGTGGATGCGTACCACATTTAGGCCATCTACTCAATCACTGCAACGAAGTAAGCAGTTTCATTGGTGATATTGGCTTTGTTTGATCTTATAGCAAACTCCGTAACTAAATTTACCACTAACTTGGTTTTCAGCTTACTCACATTAAATGAATGATGGTTACAAACGTTCATTTACAGCGCTGGACGTCAGAATACCTGTTTTGTGCTCTTGCCTATACTCGACATGTTAATAACAGGACTACAGTTTGATCGGGAGACAGATGAGTTACATGCCAAAGCTCATGTCAAACAAACTTCGTTTGACTGAAGTGTGCACATTGGTTAGGCAAAGTTCAATCCTATGAACATGCCGTCAAGCTCACAAACAACTAGTTGAATTTCAATTTTCACTGTTTCAATCAATAAAAATAAATGATGTGGTGGACTGATGGGATTTGACGAACCCAGTTCATTTACGAACAACCTTGGGTTAACGGTATCACCAATGAAGGCGGTAATCACGTTCAACTTTATGACTAAAAATTATCCTTTGTTCTTTGTTCTAGTTTACAGACGTTTCCTGTACACAAGATTACCAAGTGTATTACAAGTTGGTTATGACTGACATCACTTTTAATGGTTTGTTGGTCAATAATACCCGGGATTATTGAGTACAATACGCCTTTGATTGTTTAAGTGGAATTTGAAGGCGGTAATCGTTTGCACCTTTTGTGTTTAAAAATAAACTTTATGATATAAAACTGAAGTGAAGCTTTTAAGCGGAATGAGAGACGGTGCATATCTCGCAGTTCCAAGAGGTTTGCAAAAAATTCAAGTGAAACATCTTGGACATTCTTGTAAAGTCAGTTTCTTAAATGGGCAAATTTTCGAGTGTTTGTGTGCTGTTCTACATCATCGTTCACAGTACACAGATCACATTGAAGTGATTCGTTCTTAGTGTTAGTTTGTTCTCCCACTCCCAAAGGTTGGGACACAGACTGGGACACATTAGTTTGTTTGTTTTACAAATTAATTAGTAAGCAGTTATTATTCTGTGACTTTCACTCTTGTGTGTATTTGATGAATAGCATTTCCCAACTACTAATTTCTGAGTTTATCTGCTGGCTTAGGTTAGCTAGATAAACGGTTATTTTAAACGTACACTGTTAACCGTTATCGTTCTTTCGATTGTTTCACATGCTACTGGATGCCGATCGAGTTCACTGGCCATCTAGTTTTATATCACAAATTGAATTTATTTTCACGCTATATATTTCGCTTGTTAAAATCTTTTATTCTACCGTAGGGAGTGCCTATGCACAAATCGGCCAGCAACATTGCTTTTTTAAACAGTTGTAACATTTTATCCAGTGTTGCATCGTTTCACACTTATACAACATTGGTATCAGCTGATAATATTTTCGATCAGAGAGCGGTTTTGTTTTTCATTCACTTAAATTGTAAACCCTCTTAAACATATTTAACTGATTTGAAAACTTATGCCTTCTGAGTTGATGCACATCAGTGTAACTGTTTTGGATCAACCGTCCACACCTGCCACTGGTTGATTGTCATATCTTGTTTTACTCTCACGTGACCATTGCAAAACAGTTAGTTTCTGTCAACTCACCTGAACAACTCGAACCATTCTATCCTCAGGCTTAATTGATTATTTTCCGCAAAGGTGGAAATGGAGACAACGCACGTTCACATCAAATACAATCGATCTAGTCTGGTTATGTCCAAAAATTTGGTGTCCTCCTTCGCGTTCCATCTCGTGGTAGAGTTAGCTTTCACATATGAGTTCGTACACTTCCTGTTTTGTTTGAGTACTGCCAGGTAATTACGACTGCTTGTTCAAGAGGGACTAGTCACTTAGTCTCGTCCGTCTTGATTGTTATAAGTGACCTATGTGCAACGGAAACATCTATGGATACAACGCTTGGATTGGTATCGCAAGCTGAACTTAAAGAACAAACGGGTTTAAATTGGAGTGAAGGCACAGCAAAGTTATCAATTTATCTGTTATACAGAAATGTCACAGTTCATACAATGGTATCGTAGATTAAGCTCCGTCGTAGGCAAAGCGCGCATGTGTATCAATTTTATTTAAATTTTGAACTGATGAGATGACGTATGACTGTTTAGTTAAAAACTGGAACTGCGAAAGTGTTTGTTAGTTAGCTGATATTTTATAATTGAATATAACGGCGAAGAGCGCGTTTCAGAATAAAGTAACTTTTCAGTGCTAACTGTTCCACAATTGAAGTATTTCAAATCAAACAACTGTCGGGAAGTAGGGATTGATGTGAAGAAAAAAATCGATAATTTCTGTTTAGGTCGATGGAGATATGAAGGCTACAAAACGTTAGGCTTCTAACAGTTTGACATTTTATTCTATCATATTTTTATCATAAGACAAGATGAAATTCACAAAACGAATACATACAGCCTGTTGGTAATCCGCTGTAATACGCTACAGAATTCACAGTCCACTAAAATGTTTAGTCTCCAATGACGAGTGCAACCACGGCATAAGACAGTACTGCCCGAAATACGAGAATCAAACTGTCAGTCTCAACCGGAAGCTACAACTTAAAAGAAACAGATCATGGACCAATAACTTGGTGAGCCACACATCCCACTTTTATAGTTGCAAACCAAGTAGATCTTGAAACCGTTGTGTCGGAATATAGCAAAATTAAGTTGTTCACAAACTCGCGGGGTGCCCCGGATTCCACACACGTATTACGTTACCAAATTTGGTCGGTGCCATGACCGTAAATCTAAAGAAATTGATATGGTCATAACCGTGGGAGTGTCAAACTTCGTAATAACTAAGTTTGATACGACAGATCGATGTTGTATAGTCATATGACGACCAATTCCCTTGTGGCTGATGTAAGCTTTTGATTTTGGTTTAGTTGATGAAACAATTTGGATATTGAAAAACGGAATTACATTGTTGACTTGGTGCTGAGATGTGTTGTTAACACATGGTTAGTAATTCTGTTTGCTCCAATAACCGACCATATGGGACCGTGTTCTGCGAAACGTTAAAAAATCACAAACTGTACGATCTGTATATTCCGCTATACTTTTACTGGAGGATCAGTAAAAGTATTGTTTGGCCGTGGACAAGTATTTTTCATCCAGATATAGACTGATTATTGGTCTTTCTGTTTAACCCGCTTCGTACCGTTGTAAATGTTAAAGATGATATGATTGAATCCTGTCAACGTCCAGTAGGTGATTTTGCGCCCAAATCAAAAGGGAATCGAGAGTTATGTGAACACTAACATCACAGTAAGCATGGGGAAGTACTACTAGTTTTACCCGAGAGACCGTCTTGTGCGTGATCGGAAAATCATCTTTGGATGCGTCTTAACTGAGTCATTCGCGTTGGGCTGCCCAGAATCCGTTTACCCTGAAACGTACAAATTTATGACATTGTGTACAAATGTTCAATCTGGCTTATGAGAAGCACACCTTTCTCGATAAGCATAACATTAGCTATATTTGCCAAAAGTGTTATACTCTTGACTTATAATATGAAACTTTAGCATATCGGTAAAACGATAAGTATTATGGAAGATGTAATTATTTAGAATGGACTTCGATTGTGAAAATGTTGCGTTCCGGCTACCGGTGAACAAACGACATGAATCGCATTTTCCTTCACAATATATAATTTTTCATCTTAGCTACATGAACGGGGTTTCGGTTGGTTGCGACGTTTTGCTCTGCTATATTTATTGTTAGTGTGGAGATTTATGCTTTTTTCAAATGAATTAAGTCAAAATATTCGTGTTACATTCAGTGAATGATTGTCCAGCTATAGATAACATATACTTACACGTGTGTAGGCATAGAAACAACGACGTACGTAAATATGGAAACTGAATAAATGCATCAGATGATGCAAATAATAATTTTCAAGAACTGACTCATTCGTTGATTGCGATGATTCCCGCAATCAAAATAAAACTGACGCTTTGTGTGCAAGTGTTCTGATTAGTTTCTGAAAAGAGGCTCATTGATTATTCACCGGGAAAAATGGAGTTGTTGGAAATAGATCAGTTCAATTGAGGTAAACCGAAGAACATCGCGGTAGACTCTTAAGAAATTAGCTCGTAGGTGTGTAACGGCGAGTTGACCCTTTCTACAAGGAAAACCTACACGAGATACTGAATGTGTTGCAAATAAGGAGCCAATCTGTTAGAAGAAAAACTGGTCTAGTTAGTACTTATGTCTTAAGAAATCTAGCTACGTGGACATAAAATATTGTGCACCTCTCTAGAATGACCCAACCATAACTTCCGGGTTTCAGTAAACATGAATGGTTTCAAAAGTATAGTTTGTTTGCTGAAAGTGAACTTCAAAAAACTGGCAGGCTTACGTGTATGAAATTCAGAAACCATAACGAAGACAGGGTATCAAACATTGCAATATTGTCTGTTACATTTGTTGTTTAGCAAAATCTTGGAATTCACATTGGAAATCAGTCACTTATGATTTGCTGCACAAGTCAGGTTTCAGCCTTTTGTTTACCGTAGTGCGTATAGTCGGATCATAATAAGATCATTGACCGTTGGATCAATCCTGTAAAGCGGTAACGTTAAGCTATGCAAATGGACCACCAACCACAAATAAAATGAAACATAATCAATAAAGAAACAAAATTCAACCACCCGAAGCATATGTGGGATTCAAACATCACTAAATTCTCCAAAGTTTTACTTGTTTGAGTGAGCAAATCAATAACTAGATAGTTTCTCAGTGCATCGTTAAAAAAGGTAGCATGTATTTTTTTTAGCCGTTTTATGCACACTAAATTCTGCCAATGAAAGAACCAGTGCTTGACATCTGGCGACAGTTTACTTCAGGTTTTCAGTGAAATACACGAAACTCAGCTCATTCACAATAACACTGGTGGCTTTTCCTCGATTTCATCGGTTCGGTATGTTGCCAACAGACTAAGTCCATTAATGACAAATCTATTGTGCATATAGTGTATAATCGATATATGGCGTACAAAATCAATTGTGCCATGGAGACAGCTAGAACGCTTTCGGACGTTGAATTCAGTAATTTGGACGCGATTGGAAAGAAGCCATTTGAAAATATCAGGACGGTAAACTGGGTTGAATAATTGTGTGACGTAGAACTAGTCACTCTTTCGTCAACGTATCAACATCATCATAACAATCATGAGCCCGATCAAAATGTCACTTACCTCAACGGTGACGTGGAATATCATACGAGAAATGTCACAGAACAGGTTATAGATTAATAATAATAAAAATAGATTACGCGGGAGAACCAGAAACGTTATGTATGCTGATACGTCATCGACTGCGGCACACTGCCATCTCGGATAACGTCTTCAACCAGCGATTTGAGTGATCCCAAGGACCCGGAACAGGCTGGTAGGCGAGACCTATCCAATTTGCTCAATGGAGCCGTCAGAGTTTGCTTGTTTCTGTACCACGTTGTTGTATCACCACTACACGGTTTCAACCGAATGGTAGTGATATCAGTATATGATGTTTGGTACGGCAAACGTTCACCTGGCATGCGGAATACTTGACCCAACCATCGTAGGTTGTGTCACGTGATTAGTTGACTAACTGATTACATATCCCGAGCTTCCTGGAATACGTGCTGGCGAACAGCCATGTTTTCCACGTGATCAGTTCACTTAATCTGGCTTAATTAGCGGGTGAGACAACGATAACCAAACACAGCCAGATTGCTCATATCTTCGTTATGAATAGGCCTTGATTCCGAATTATAGAGCAGAACAGAACGTACATAGACATTATATACTATTTCATTCAGAGACAAGCGAACGTGTTTTTGATTCCACAGATGACGCATATTGGCAGAGGCAACGCATGCCATTGCTATCCTCGCGGAGATCTCATAATCAATACTACATCTTGATGAGATGGTGCTAACGAAATATGTGAAAGTGTCCACAGTGTCAAGTGAATTGCTTGCAACAAAAAGTGTTGGGTTGGGAATGCCGTATTCTTGAAGAAGCAATTTGAAAGTGTGAGGCGAACTCCACACAAACCATCCCAGCCGCTCAACTTTTTCAACATGTTTGTGTTTGCATATCTTCGGCAGGTGGAGGGGGCTGAGTAAAACAGTGTAATCCGCCTACTCTGTTTCGGTCAACCGACCACCAGGAAGAATTTCAACGTCATCGAAAACCCAAGCAAATTCCTTTACTCTTCCGTCTAACATGGGATATCCAAACGGCAGTTTCCTAATCGCTAGTAAGACAAACCATATTTTGGTCTGTATTGGAGTAAAAGCAAAGACATGCGCCAGTACTTTCACTGGTGGCCAAAAAATGGACAGGCATATTTAGCATCGTTTGACTGGCGTGGACCAGAGTCGTCATGGGCTTGGCTGGGGTTGACAACCTACAACGTCTACATGAAAGTGCGTTCGTCTCTTTACATGACTTTTGTTGAACCACGGCGAGTATTTGATCTGAGTAACAGTCCACCATGACAGTAATGGGGATTCCGATCATAAACCACTTTTGTCCACTTGGGTATCTTTTGTTCTATCGTCCTGTCTGACAGTTTCTTGATAATAGTCCAGCTATTTCGAAGCTCTGCCCAACCTATTAAGCGTCTTTGGTGCCCAGTAAGAAACTTTTCTTGCCGTTTAACACTAGTAAGTGTCCTCAAATGAATGGTGGTGATTCGAAGCTCAGCTCATCATTATTTCACACGCTACAGTCGAATCTAACCTTAAAACTGCTTAAAGGTCTTATGGGATAATGAGGTGTACACTTCAAAGTGTGAGTTATTGCGTAAGATTGTGTAGACAGTTGTGGCATTTCTGTGTGAACATAGTGTGACCTCAGCCATTTCTATGAACAAGATTGAATAAACAGCAAGACAAATTATTGAACGGCCGATCAAATCAAAATCGGTTCATAATACGGAGAGTTTGCTCGCTCATGTAAGATTTGTGAACACATTGTGCGGTGGATTGCCAGGCCGGAGGTGCGAGTATTCAGACACTCGGCGGAGTACCTCAACGCGGAGGGCAGGCACGTCCACAAGCCCTCAACGATCGGATGGCGGACAACGGGGGCAGTCGGATGAGTCATCGCTCGACCGGATCGGACCAATGGGCGAGATATGGCAGGCAAAATAGAATGGACGACGAAATCGGAGGCTCGATTATTCCAACACACGGGGGAATATCTCGACACCACCGTGGAATACGGTCAAAGCCCATCGTGGATAGATGGAGAACAACACGAGCGACCGGACGAGCCATCGCTGAACGGAATCGGACCAATGGACGAAGAATGGTAGGCGGAAAACCCCCCGATAGACGGCGCCGAGCACACACCTAAACTGGGCAGAAGTGCACACGACGTGTGAACGGAAACCTGGGGGTGTTGTGGACTGGGATGCTGACTCATAAACGCGAGCGCGCGCGCGTAGCATGTGAACTAGCGTGTTGGACAATAAAGATTGTGCTTTATTGGACGCCTTTTCGCGACAATTGGAAAACGGAACAATCATGAGTAGGATCTCGCAGACACCTTCCGATGTTCTGTTCCTGAGTTTCGTAGAACCTTACTATAGGTAGCTAGCCACGACGGATAATTCTCCCGCATGCGTTCAGATAGTCGCTTTGTTGTGCAACCTATGTAGCTTGTTCCACAGGAACGGACAGACGACACTATCTGCATGGCAGACGAATCTCAGTCCCTCAATGAGGCACTGGTGAACCTCCCGTGGCCATGTATCAATAACCCGGATCGATCGGTTACGTAGGAGTACCGATTTGCCAAAACACTTCAGCAGTCTGACTAACTTGACATTAATGATTGCCATCCCTCACCCCATTGATGTAGTACCCCTGTCGAACCCATATAAATGTGTTGTATTTAGCCTGATGATAAAACGCTGAAAACAAGCCTGTTTGCAACGCGCTTCTCAATACATCAAGTGTTCACGTATTGATTGAACATCACCCACAGTTGATCGCATCTGTCGCATTCCCATAGACTTTCCAGTCGGCCCCTTTCGAAAAGGAGCACTGGACTCGAGTTTCGCTCTCATTAGAGCTCATCAGTAGTGCATATCATCGCCACTGCCGGGACTTGAACCACGGACATTCAGTTCATGAGG
>JTDE01000998.1:170998-189063 GCA_014338405.1 Paragonimus skrjabini miyazakii | reverse complement strand
GCCGGAAGCTAAATGGCGAGAGACGAAACTTACCGGCTTAATGTTACCACGGTTAACTCTATTTGTTGTGGGACCTATAGAGCAATTATCAGAAATGGAGGTCGAGAGGGGCCTGAGAACTAAATTTGATAGAACAGTGGGGGAGGGGTCAGCAGTGGCATGTTTTCGCCTATCCACCCTGCTGTATGCAGCAGATAGGGCGACCCGGTTTATACTGCGAGACGGCCGATGCAGTATGGAATTACTTGTGTTGTGACTATTCATGGTTGTGTGTGGGCTGAGATACTGCCAGGATGCCCATACCTAGACAGGAGAACGATTAGGATTCTCAACCAAAGCCTTTGGCTCAAAAGCCTATACCGCAAGGCAGCGGGTGGATGACAGTGTACCAGAACTGGTACGTTTTCCGAAAGATGCTAACCTTCTTCCAACTCCCAACTTGGAGGACCAGGATACTGGTTTGTCCGACCTCTACCTGTTGGCCTGCCTAGCATGAGTGACTCTATCGGTGTGGTGGCTACACCGTCCAGTTTAGCCCAATAGGTCATCGAGATGCGCGCGCCGTCACACCGCGTCAAACAAACACTATGAAAGCAGCCGTCAAAATTACATTTGTCCTTGAGAGTGACCAAAGAAACTCCGTCTGATTCTGGAGAGGTATTTTAAATAGTGTATCACTTTACAGGTTCCGTACACTGCAATATGTTCTGTGCAACAGGATTCTATATCTTTGGGATTTCCGCTTTGAATCACCCCTACCTCCAACCCCGAATAATCTATTACAGGAATTTCAGCTTTGACATGATCAGTGATCAATCATTTAAACAAACGCCATTCAGCTTGTTTAATAGCTTACCTCGAAACAAATCTAGTAAGCGATGCAAAACACTGTGATCTGGTCTGAAAACGCGAAGGTATCACGTGATTCGTGCGTGTTAATGTTAACAGTGCAGTGTAGCTACGCGATAGATATGTCCAAATGAATGTCTGTCCAGTGTTCTGTTATTAGTCACAATCAAGTTTCTTCGCGGAATTTCAAATTTTTGAAAACCTTATCAGATATGTGCATGAAAAATCGGTTAAGCAGTTCAATCGCAGCTGTTATTTGAGCTGTTGATAAAATAATTCTTCGCTAGAGTTAACGCTTGCCCGTCGCCACAATAAACCATCCTTTTCCAAACGGACAAATAAAAATAGTGTAAATTATGCAATTTCTGAAGCTAGAAATCAGTTTTCTGTGGTACACGGTTCTGTGGCTGTTTCCGCAGTCGATTTATATACTTCGGTCGTCCTCGTATCTGGATTTGTTTTCCAATATGGCGAAACGCTCATTTGGCTCAAATGACTAATATCATGGTCTAATGTTCTTGAATGAACCTTACGGTACACCTATTTGCACCTTGTTCTTGAGCAGAATGTTCAGGCCGTTTTGCGTTTCAACCTTGGTGACTAGTGCCCAGTTCCCTGATTGATCGCCTATCATAAGACTAGACAATGGTTAAGTGCTGATCGTCGGGACGGTTGTTTTCAGATACCTCAGGCTTCCCCTCAATTATTTGGTTTTACCATTGATTAGACTCGCGTCGGACGCCTCTTTGGTCTATGCTGACCGTTTGCTCATTATACATCAAGTCAACTTGCAGAGATTTGTTGCTGCTCATCTCGGCAATGAGGGGTTGACGCCAGTCTCTTACGGTCAAAACTTCTCTTCTATATTGCTCAAACAACCAGAATATCTTAACGGTTAGCAATTCTTCAATGTAACTGTGGAGGAAGTTAAATATGCTGAACTTTCGCAACTGTCAAGTAATTTATCTTGCTCCGTTTATCTAAACACTATTGCACTTTGTATGTCAACAAGATGATTTGTATACCACAACTATTTATTGTCCAAATGCTTAAAACCCACAGTTTGCTCTTTAACCATTGTTCAACCCGCGCAAGCTTGTGTTGGACGAAATACACCTATGAAAATGCGGTGACTAAAGTTTTAACCAAAGTGGGTAAAATCAATAATATTCCCCTGTCAATTTTTTCCCTTGGGGTTTCTCGAAAATCAACGACGATGTAAGTTATGCTTGGGCAAAGCTTAGATATAAACTTTTAGTAAGAATGCCAGAAAGTTGTTTACCGATTTATATTCCTGTCACATGTAAAACAGTTAGTTAGACGATAATTTAGAGAATTTGGTTCACAACAATGCCGTAGTTAAGATTGTGCCTGGAAGACAAACTGCCAGTCCACAACCAACCAGTGCTCGTGTGTCCATTTTCATGCTGCTGTGTACCTCAGTCACATATTGTCTGTAACGAGGACCCTGTCAACAATAGTTGAAACATTGAGTTCCCGTTATCCAATACATTGAGACGATAAGAAGACATACACTGCGAGGTCCAAGCACTTCGTTTATTCTCATTAGTCGATCACGTAAAGCATTCGGTTACATAGGTTTAACGAATCGTGACAAAAGAACGAAATGAACGAACGTCACTTGTGTTTAATCAGGGTTGGGTGAATGGTTTCACTGCCACGGTAACGAAATATCATCTATCAGTTTTCCTGCGGTTACGGTGACACATATCGGCAAAACGGACCGAAATTGACGACAGAGGAAGGCGGAGCACGTCCCCAAATGGCTTGTACAGACAGTGCCTCAGAGCGGGTCAGCAAACCAACACCCAAACAGAAATCCGGCATCATCAATCGCGAAACACGTAATCACAAGAGATCATGTGGCTGAGCCCGTCAGGTCATAAAAGTTCTTATTGAGAGACCGCCACCCTGATATTTTGCTGTTCGCCGATACGTTGTTGATCCAGCGTCATGCATCGGCCTTCTTTTAGCAAAAGACGCGGGTGCAATCAATTTCGTCACCGTGGCAGTGTAACCATTTACCCATCTCTGATTGAACACAAATGACGTGCGTTCATCTTGTTATTTTGTCATGATTCGCTAAACCTATGTAACCGAATGCTTTATATAATCGACGGATGAGAATAAACGAAATATTCGAATCTCGCAATGTACGCTTTTTAGCCTCTGAACAGTGGTATGAATGGAAACATTAATTTTTCAGTCGTCTAGATATCCAGCACCATGAGAAGACGGGTACTGCAAGACGTCAACCTTTTGTCTACTCGTGTTGGTCTCTTAAATAACGTAGTAATTATTGTGGATATACGTTAAGACAAATATAAATTACAAACGATTCATAGGATAGAAAAATGAGTCTTAAGCTTCAAATTTTGTGATTGTTCTATGTGAACAAGAAGGCTGTGATCGCTTGTGCGTTGTTTTAAGTCTATATCAGTTAACACTGACGACATACTAGGAGTATTGAGACAAGCTGATTATTATCGTTTCGTCAAAAACTACAGAAGCCACTGTTTTATAAAATGAACGTATATATGGCGGATAATGCTACTTCATAGATACCGCATAGAGTGACCAATCGAACTTCCGTTCAAAGTTTCGAATGAACAAGAACTAACTAATCGGAATTCGGATACAAAGGTTAATTCTCTCCTGTATATAAGAGCAAGCACCTACCAAGCTTCACCGTTCTCCACGCTCAAGCCTAGACGCCGAAACACCTAAGCACTGATAAAATCATCCCGTTTGGTGATGTGGTGTCTGCAACCTAATTGCCAAGATCGGTGAACAGCCAACTAATGAAAGCAGAAACACTGAGTTCACCTATGAAACTCTCACCTTTCTTTCATCATTTCATTTCTTCTAACTCTTTAGATAGAGGTAGGACTTGTTGAATTGGTTTTATGATACCTATACTAGAAGCCTGCACCGCACAGAGTTTTTACTTGAAAAAAAATAATCACCTCATATGTGGTTTGTGTAAAGAACCAATGCTGGTGTTAATCTAGTGCACACCTCATAACTCAATGCAGTCAGAGAAAATAGTCCATTTATTCATTATTCTGTGTGAGCTAAGTTCATCAAGTGAATTAATCACGAGTTGGACATCATCCACAATTGATCGCAGCTCTAATGTTCAACATGAAATTGACCAAATCCTCGACTACTCATCAGTAATCTGAAATATCGCTCAGCAGGTTCAATGAGATAGGAAATGTCGACCTGTCCAGGAGGTCCCAATCGCGGGGTTATCGATTGGAGTTAACAGGACAGTTACTGTGTCTCCTCTCGAGGCGATCGGATAAACTGATCACTACTCACAAGCGAAAGTGGCTGAGCGTTCACATATAATAATTCGGTCGTGCCTACTGTGAGGTGAATGGCGCAGTGGTAAACACGGTTCCTCATCAAAGTGTGGTCGGAATTCTATGCACTACTGATGAGCTCTAATGAGAGTGCAACTCGAGTCTAGTGTTTCATTTCGAAAGGGGCCGACTGGAATCTCTATGGGAGTGCGACAGCTGCGATCAATTGTGAGTGATGTTCAAATTGGAATTAACTTCACTTTGCGCAGTGTAGGCGCAAGGTAAACTTAGAATATTTACCTTCTGATTCACACAGAGCACAGTTTTCGTGTTTTTTACCACGGTCGCTGATGTACAAAATGTCCACAGTAATGGTGCCGGTTGTTATTGAGCTTAACGTCCCAACTCGCTATTCGTTAATTCGTTTGATGTGCTTTTGGTTTTGGTTCTAGAAGAAAATCTAGCTCTGGTGAAGGAAAACAAACAGCACCGTAAATGGACAACTTTAATTCGATTAATTTCTTGTTTTCCCTAATCCTTAAGAGGGACAGTGGACACCGTCGATGTGAAGTAGATATCCCATACATCTCATTAAATGGAAGCAAACCTTTCATTTTTCCGTAGTTTTCATCAAACAATTGTAAATAAACACTCATTCAAAATTCAGTTGAGCAACACAGTTTTATGTTACGGTACATTTTCTCCATGAAAAAGTGAATGCGATAATTGGGAGGCCTACTGACAAAGACTGCGAGAAGACAATCAACAGTTGCAATATTCGGTAGCGTGTAAATGTACTACCGATCAAAGTTCCAGAAATCTGGTTTACTTCCGAAAACTCGTTTACAGAGTTGGCCGGACTAGCTCATGTCACACAGTACTGACGTTAGTAACCAGAAGAAAAGTGTTGATAACAGTCAACAGACTCGTTATGCAAACAAACTGAATGAAGCATAGACTGACTGGATGTTAAATATGTAGCTGTACATATTCGTTTTGATACAGAACAGTCAGTATGGTGAGGAAGTCAAAATGAATTTAGACCTTAAGCAACTGATTACAAACTTGTGAGATTGATTTAATTGAGTTATTTCTTCTGAGTTCACATATTCTTAAGTTCATGATTTTATACATTAAGTAAGACAATCTTTTACAATATGGTTCTATCTTTATGGTAGTCAAATACCAAATTGTAACAAACTGTCATTCACTTTAAACAACGCAAATTGATTTAAATAAAAAGAAACGCCAGGTGAGTTACTTCACCATGAATATGCAATCATTGATCACAAAAACAAATTGACACAAAGAACTGGCGTAGGTGCATGTCTGTTAAACTGTGGGGTTAAGTGCGACAAGTGCTTAAGAATCGAATCTCATATGTGTAACCTCCTGATCATTTTTAGTCAACGAAGGTGGCACCGTGTTTCCAACCAGGTTGCAAATGTAATGATATTCAATGCACTCCGCAGTCTGCCCCCCGACCCCTTAGGCGTTTGGTTTTACTATTGGATGGAGATCTACCGATCTGCCTAATGTGTGAGCGATTCATTGAAGTTATCCGTGACATATGAAAGGATACTGTAAAATAAACAGGTTTCTCTGGTAATGTGATTTTCGTGAGCCTCATAACTGTCCTCGTGACCGTCTGTAAATAGTTTGTCTCCGATGGT
This sequence comes from Paragonimus skrjabini miyazakii, assembly GCA_014338405.1. Taxonomy (NCBI): domain Eukaryota; kingdom Metazoa; phylum Platyhelminthes; class Trematoda; order Plagiorchiida; family Troglotrematidae; genus Paragonimus; species Paragonimus skrjabini miyazakii. Next base: position 183,212 of record JTDE01000998.1, on the reverse strand, counting down.
AGACAGAGTTTGGAGTGAAGAAAGGTCGAAGTAAAACGTTCCGGAAATTCTTCCTCTTAGCTTTGATGTCATGTTTTTTTCCTAGCAATAACTGTAAAATATTTTCATTGATTTAAATTGATTGTCAGTAGCTTTACTTGAGCCTATTTTATTATGAACATAACACAAGCTTTGTGACAAACGAGGATGGCTTAGAACGTTTTCAACTTGAACGGAAAGGGGTGTGCAACTGGTAAACAATTAAACTCCAAATTTCATCATTTTCATTCTTGTATTCTATTCCCATACCTGCAAGACCAGTTATGTTTCATTTCTTTGTTCAGTGATAGGTTTCCCTTATTTACTCTTTCCATCAGTAAGTTTGAATGATTCATATTGCGTGCTTAAACAATAGTCTCCATGATCTCCAAGTTTGGTTAACCTTGAGGTTTTAGCATAACCAACTGATAGGATCAGATTCACTAATCCGCAACTAGTCTTGCGTTCCGAAAGCTATGTTAGTGGTACAGGCATCTCTTTACAACAATGTAGGTTTATCACTGTTTTGGATGACAGATGACAAATTTAACGTTATTTCGTAAATTTTCTTAATTGCCCAACTTGTGGGTCTTACTCATCAAGCACTCAACTCAACGGTATACTTATATCATCTTCCTAGCCGGAACGCAAAGGTAAGTTGTCAAATCCGTTGGGCATATTATTGTGTAAATACCGTCCTACGGTTTGATGTCGTATTATGTTTTTGTGATAAAAATGCGTTTGATTTAAAGCTGATATCATTTGCTGTCTTAAATAACAGTTCGGAGCATTTGGTAAAACGGTGCGACACAGGCAAATTCGGCAATCTCATGGAAACTTTAACCAAAATTCAAATTTTGCTTAGGGCATAACTGTGCATTACGGATAAACACTGGCAATATCATCCTTCTGAACAAGGCGAACTAAAGTGTCTGTCCGAATTAAAATGTCAAATTAATTGAATTTCTTATGATTTACCAACAGCCCAAACAGTGCTGAGCATGTTTGCTCACTTGTATGATTTCAGATTTCTGGGAATTCCTAATATTGGTGGTCAATAGGACGGTTTATAAGTTACTTCACGAGGCAACTTCCCAGACTGTGAATTATTCACAAATAATTACCGTTGATCGTTTAATAATAACAGTTTGATTGCACTCAATATGGTGGTAATCGCACAGCAGACAAATTAGTTACTTTATGAGAATATGAGTTAGATGTGACACAAAAATAAATGCACAGGAAAAAAGCAGACAAAATTTTTCAAAATTTTAATTGCATTTAATAGCATGCTGCTAAAAACTTTACTTTGGAAACTCTCAATTAATTTCAAGAACAAGTAATTGAAATATACACGACTATTTATGCATGGCCTCAGCAAATGTTGTATCAGTCTCCTTCCGCTTCCCGTTAGAATGACAAAAATGAAGGCTTGCTAGCGACTCTTAGCAACCAGTCTAATCAGCAAACATTCATCTACAGTTACTATCTGTTTCTCATGTTTCTGATTACGACAATACACAGAGACCAAGTTGAATGATGCTGAGGAATGGAAGCAAAATGTTTATCTGTGTTTATAAATGGTAGGCTGGCTTGTATAGATTTATCAACACTGTGTGAGAATGAAACATTCAGAAAGTTGCTATGTGGTTTAAGTATGGAAGATGTGCAGCAATCGCGGTCTATGGAAGATATCACGTGAGAACGTGATTACTCACCAAATTGTGGTATGATGTAACAGCAAACAATATTGTATGTTTTGTGAACCGACTTCCTGAAGAGAACAAAGTATGAATATTTGACAACTAGAAATCTGCGGACATTAGAATGGGTGCGCATGAAACAAAGTTACAATGAGCTGTTACACTGCGATTATTTCAACTGAGATTGATCTTGGATGTACCGTTGACAGCAGAAAACGAGAAAAATATAAAACAGTGTACAGTATGTTTCTTCAGAACGATCTGTAAGGTTATCACTAGATATATCAACAGATGTAATAAGTCGGGCAAACAGTTACATGGCTGGGTTTTTCACGGTAAGTTGCAGTGCTGACCAAAGAACTTTTCACCTTAAGCGAAACAACTAATTTATTTAAGGAGTATAGTTGATTCTTCCCCTCCCCTTCACTCCTCATACATTGTTATTATCCTTTGGAACCATGAACCTTGAGTAGCTGAGTGCATTCACATCCGTATGCATTAATTTCAGTTAGAACGAAGAAGCCACCGGGTCAATGGTGAGCGACAACAATGAACCCACTTGTTGATGACTTGAAAATTGTTCCCAAACTACTTAATATCAGTAGATTTTTGACAAGATTACCTTAGCAAACGGTTTAATTCCTAAGTGCGGTTTATCCCTGTGAGCATCTAAAAACCATACTAATCAGTATGAGTGAGACAAAAGTGTTGGCCGATATACGAAATATAATTACTGACAATAATTGGAACACGTAGGGTTATATGAACACTTTTGAATTTTCTCCCAATCTATGAAAAAGTGGTTTTCTTATACAATAAACTAGTCACAATCTTTCTGAAAACGACATAAAATCTGTTTGCTATTAATAACGTTATTAACAATGAGGATTGGATGTCTTAATTATTATTTTGCAAATAGCGATTAACAGAATTTGCAATACGTTTATCCTACTGATCATCAACGAAGAGATAGTCAACTGATTCGACTTAGTTGAGTCTAAAGACTGCAACACACTAGGCTATGAACTAAACAGCGAACCAATTGGTAATCACACTGGAGATGGTACATGTCGCAGTATGGATGAAACAGACTGAAGGTGGATCATGAAAATGGATAGATGAATAACAGAGAACTCTTAATGAACTCAATGGTGCCACACAAGAAACTGTAATCAACGAGTAGATCGTATGAAGTTGAGAAAGCATGTTCAGTAGGCCGGCGAATAGACAGCAGATAACAGTTTGTTTGCCAGAACGTTAAGGAGCGAAATGTAATTGTCAGTTTAGTGTACGTTGGAAGAGTACTACTGTATGCGTACGAGGAATAACAGCAAAAAACAGATCGAAGTTAAGGGAAAAGCGGAACGGGTGTACGTCCGTCATCTGCTCGTATGTACACCATTAAAAACACTTCCAAGTGAACAGGCGTTTCATCTGGCACTTTGGTTCACTTCAACGCAACGTAACGTAGCGAGTTGGTAGAACTTCATTCATATGTACATGACGGTTGCACGCTGTACCCCACGAAATAAACAAACGTATCCGCTGGATACCAAGATCCACTAACTGTCGGAATTTAGAATGCTGTAAATCGAAAGTAATTTTACGATTAGAATGAATTTTAAAAAAAAATTAAGTTTGCGTTTATTTTTGCAAGTTGTTTCATGGAACGTATAAAACTAGTTCGTTTTCGTCACAAAAGAACTAGTTAACATCGCTTCAGTTTTGAGTTACGCTTTCAAAAGATGATTATCTGCATCGCCATTCTTTCTGGTATTTATAACGATCGCACCAATTTACGTATATTGAAACGGTTATATTTATTTTGAAATACGTTAATAATTACTTACATAGTGTACGTAAGTCACCATACAACAAATCGTATGTCATAAGTGAATCGGGAAATAAGTGGAAACTCGTAGGGAGAGCCAGAGTGTTTGATTTTTCGTTGACATTTTTAATCGAAACATAACTGCGTGCAATTATGGCGTGTATAAGACTTCCTGTAAATAGAATAAATCGCCATATATCACACTGTCAGCCTTAGGTTTGATGTAGTTTTCTGTATACTTGAAACGGTAAAACATCTACTTCGTTAATATTAATTTATAATTATTCGTTCAACACTTCTACTTCAGGATGATGCGTCATCGACGGTGTGCGTCTGTCGATCAATCGACAACCATTTGGATCGGCCATCTTATCGATCGTGAGAACTAATCGCACACACGTCCCTTGTTCATACAGTGCGTACTGCCTAACTTTGAACTGACTGATCTGTACCTGTTTGTGTTTATGTTGTTGTAATAAAAACGTTCCATCATGGTGTTGTCATTCTATTAACGATAACGACAACAGAGTATACATGAGTTTTGCAGAATGCCCGTGATTAGTGCAACTAAGTCTAAGCCTACTCGATTAAATAACCGAATTTAGCGGTACCGGTATGACAAACCCAAAGGTTCCGCATTAAAATTGCCATTAGAACAGTCAGTTAAGACCACTTAAGCCTTTTCATTGTAGGCGGAATGCATGGGAACAAATACACAGGCACACATACAATCAGTTAGCTGCAGTCCGAGGATGGTGTGGCATACATTTAAATACCAAGAACATCTCCGCGGTGTTGTCACTATGTTCCACTTGGGTATTGACATAACACCTCTAGTGTGTTCTTAGTCACTTCATACGACGCATACACGTCTAAAATCACAAATTGGATCAGAAGGTATGCGTGAACGGATAGATGGTAGGTCTCCATGCCTCTAAAGATTCAACAGTAAGCGTACTACGAATATCCATCTCGTTGGGCATGAAGTGGCAATTGCAGCGAACCCCATCTAGATTACGAATACGGAGTTAGCTACCAGAACAACTGAAGATTACTGATTAGCAGTCAACAAGATAGGTTCTATATCCGGTAATCTGAACATTATCCACAAGCGGAGGCGGTTGAGCGTTTGTGTATGACAATCCTGTCGTGAATACTATGAGAACTGTGGCACAGTGATCAATACGCCTGCCTCATAAAAACGTGACCAGTTTACAAATCTTGGCCATGGCAAAGATATGTACTAATGATGAATCGTAACAAGAGCAAACCTTGAGTGTAGTGTTACTTTTCACTAATGGCTGTCTGAAAATTTGACCGCTGCGATCAGTTGTGAATGATGTCTAATTTATACAATTCATTCTTCATTGACTTGCAAGTGCGAACTACGACAAGTAGACCAATGCAGATACCGTTTAGCAAAAAGCGATAGGTGTATACGAATAGCAGTCTTAATTTACTCTACCCGGCCGTGCACTGTTTAACTCGTGACATTTCTTGAGTTGAACAACTTTTGTACACAGTGCAGCCACTTTCGATTTCCATTCATGCACCGGAACATGTAATTGATAGACCTTAAATAGGCAGAATTGTGAGCATTTGTTTTTGTTGATTCCTGGGTACTACTAAACTGGGGGATTTTAAACTGACCAATCAGTTATCTGATTGGATCTTGGTGAGCGAATTTGTAAAAACACCACACCTCGTCCAATTTAAGTGATACCTTTTGAAACCGCAATTGTGATAAATGTACGCAAAGTTGGAGCCCACTTACATTTTGAGAACGCACAACAGTAGGATCCAAGTTGCATAGAGAACGATGCAGCCGAATTGAGATAAACTAGTTCTGAGAACACCTTAAAAAGCAACACACATAAAGTATGCTGTGTATAGAGAGTTCGAACTGAGGTGGATTGTTAGATGCTGCTTTGCTCAATAGGTAGATCTTCCCGTTTATGCTCCCAAATTTAAGTAGCGTATGTATGAAAGCTTATCAATTGATCTCGCTTATTTTAACCTCGCTGTATAGCATAAATTTTCGAAATTACTGCTCGTGGTTTTCCACGGGGTTACTACGGAACAGTTACATTGTGTGCTACACCGTACATAAGATTTATTATGAACTGATGTTCTAAACACTCTTAACCTATAATTATTATCACGTCGCACTCATTTTGAACCATGCATACACAGCACATACACTTGCACCTTACCTCAGTCGACAGGCTTATTTGAATGCGAAGGCTGCGATCAAGTGTGGGTGGTGTTCAATTTTGAAATAACCCAAATTCCCGAATCTTCATTACCCCTTTACATTCACTTGGACAAGTTAGGTTGCCCCCTCTGGAAAGAAGTATTAGAAGTCATAACTTGACCATACCTAATAAGATGTTATTGAATAGTTAAACGCTTCACAGAATTCGAACAGTCAGTTTGCTTAAAGTCCCCTAACTTTCTAGCCTGATAACCGTTTATTCCTGACAATTTCCAAGGTAATACTTCCGTGACATACGCAAGCCCACAAATTATGTGTATGTTGAGTAAATTACACCAACTGTTGATGTAATTTCACAGTACATTAAAGCAGATGGGTGACTTTTCAGGAACAAGTGATTGGTTAGCGTATGTGGGAATGAACAAGACCCTGAAACATTTAATATCTGTTTGAAGACGCACATCAGATTCCCACTGATTTAAGTTGTTTTACAGTCACAACATTAACATGTAAGTACGGACACATAGCATACTGACTGAATATTGACTAAAACCTTGCATCTAATCGAGCATTTATCAAATCCTTCGGATTAGAGTTGTGATAGCCAACATTTTCATTTGATCATTTCCTATTGAATCCTGTCCAACGATAGATGAAAGGTGGTCTATCCGGAGTGAGCAGACCTCACGAATAGCGATTTAGAGCAAACTGTTCAAGTTGGAACTTCCAATATAAGTAGGCAAATATTTACACTATTAGGTGTACAGGCCTCACAAGGTTGATAGTGGTTATTTAGGCTTACTCATTAGTAAAATCACAATGGGAAATTCTAAGTGCGTTTTAACAAATACTTTTACTTAATATGTCATCGCTTTTGGAAAACCAAAATGTTTAAAGGGAAAACCTGTTGAAAAATATGTTGGCATTTACAGTGGTGTTGTTAGTGTAAATATTTGAAATTGAACATTTTCATATTTGCTACCGTTCTGAAGCACTAAAGTGGTCACTGGTTTCTACTTCGGAAAGAAGTCCCCAAGTTACTCGTTGGTTTCAGACGTCCATTGAATTGCATAGTAAATCCGCTACTGATCAGAGTGACACAAGTATGGGAGGCCTAACAGAGATATCCATCATCTGTTGGATACCTCATCTTTTATTTCTGTCATTAGGTTCAAAAAATATCTTAGTCAGTCTGCCGGGTTTACTCGATAACTGATCACAGGTTATTTGAAAATATTACTCTTTTCAGTCTCATTGACTGATGTATTTGGAGCCAAGTTTCAGAAATTGGCTGTCAAGCTTTCACTCAAAAATATCTCGAAAATCTGACCGGAAGTAACCTCTGTTTTGTTCCAGTGTAAATATCAGGCTAGGATTATAAATTTTCCATAGTGTAAGTACAAGTGAAATATTATCTGATCAACCGAATGAACGTTTCTCCACATCCAGCCAAATGAAACGTTTTATTTTCCCGAGACATTATCAAGCTTCAGTAGCGTTTACGAAGTGGAAAGATATGTGACATATCAAGGATAATGTTTTGGAGTAATTTTGGCAAATGGACAACGCAATGCAGACGAACCGAAAGCTATCAGGCGACCAGCCTGGAAATATTTTGTCTATAGACAGCATTATTTGGCATGTTACAGATTTCACTTCTGGTTAGTCGTATAAGTGGAGGACAAATCTTTTTTCAAAGCTTCTCGGCAGTTTGTCTGTCGGATTACACGGAATACAAAATGCCACAAGTGATATAGAGAACAAGTTTTACTAGACGTCTTGCTGGTTGAATTTATTAAACAGCGCGTTTCTATTGATATCTGAAAGTCTTTGGAACTATTAGGCCTCGAATATGCCCAGAAGTACTTTCAAAACAGAAAGTATACGCTGAGAGATGATGTCGAGGTATGTGTTTTTCGGTGGAGGTTTGGTCTACAATAGAACACTGCCTCGTTCCTATACTGCGAGATACACAGCCATCCCGATGATACGAGAAGGATGACTCGGTGTGTCGATGGGTACATCAAAAATCGGTCTGGTTTAGACAGTAGCTCAACTTCAGTGGTTATCAACTCAGTTACCAACAACGCTGTATGGTACGCAGCACATCTCACAGAATGAAAGGCAGATTAGCATCAGAAGCATGAAAGTCTACGTAAAATTTTGTTTGTGACACACTGACCTCCACTAAGTATCCAGTAGGGTACACTAATTGGAAAAGCCACAAGAAAGATCCGCTGCACTCAAACTGGCATACACAGTATTCCGCTGTACTTCAGGGTCAATTCGACTGACCTACACTGCGTTTGTTCTGTCGCAGCGGGTGACTAGCACTCCCACCGGTCAACAGGCTGAATCAAAAATTTCCCATATCACGTTGTGTCTAACATTTTTTCCATGGCTATAGTGGCCACCACTTTTCGTGAACTGACCGATATCTGTCTTCAAAGATGAGGGAACATTTCCCAGAGTACATGAAAAACTTTGCACTCAGCGTTACCGCAGGAATCATCACGATTCCCCCTTATTTCCGAAACATACTTCTTCAGCTCTTGATTAATCCGATTATCACACATGAAACTGTAGCGGCAACGTATAAGTTCTACACATCCGTACATTATTTTGGAAGTCATGCTGCGCTAACTATTCACAAACTCTTATTTGACCGACAGATCCGTTTCGTCTAAATACGCAGTTTTTTTCGGCTGGTGTCCAATGCAACGGTTTGTTGGTTCATTGGACGTTTATGGAAATGTCTGCGCTGAAGACCTATGCAGTAATCTTACGGAAAGTATAGCTGAACTACCAGCTAACGGAAGAAACAAGTCCTCTTCATTATCCAAGCACATACATCAGTCATCAGTGAAAATAACTGGATATGGACTTCTTGCGGGCATATATGCAGGGTATCTAAGCTTCAATGACGACACCAGATGAAACCCAGGTAGCCTTGTTGTGTGCACGTAGTACTGACAAAATCTTCGGAAGAATATGGAATGGGTTAACAAGCCAATTCGTGGAAAACAACCAACAATGTTTTGAAGTGCATTTTCAGACGCGAGTTTGAGTGAGCTGGGTGTTGAGGATAACTAGCATTTACAAGAAGCTAACATCTACGCCCTGCGCGTAAATACCATATTGCGTTGCTAGGGGTTCTTCATTGAGGAATATGTCCATTAGGAATATACAGGCCCACGTTAGAAATAAGTGTATATGACTGACTAGTATGTATTGGTTACCGGGAACCCAAGTGATAATACCTAGAGCTTAATTACTCATCAAAAATAAAAGATCCTAGGTTATCTGCCTAACTGACGGAATAGGAGGATGTCCGTGGGCCAGAATGAATTCAGTTACTATCAAGAAATTCATCAAACGATACAGTTACGTTAGGGAGCAAGATGGATTCCATAAAAGCAACTAAATTCATCCGAAGTTTTACGAAGTAACATTAAGATTCTATCGCAACCATTGTTGTGACCTCAACTGTTGATAAAATGAACACCCTGCAATCGAACACGGTTAGTTAATTCACTGATAACCTGCAAGCCCCAGGCTCTTTAGCAAAGAAAATTTCCTTAAAGCGGACGTGTCTCATGCAGTCAGAACTTGTGTCACTGCACTGTTATGATGAAAAGTCCGTTATTGTTTCAGGATTTTTAACGAATGAGTAAGTAATCCAGGGTTCTGCACAAGAACAAGATAAGTTTGATATTAACGGATCCGGGGATAACAAGCTCATATCGTGATGGTGGGAGCTCAGAATATATATCGAACAACCACAGACGACCTATCTTCAAGTCTGCTATCGTGGTCAAGTTGTTGAGTTCAAACATTGGCTTAAATTCAATAGCTTACTTACTCCATTGCATGACACTGAGCAGCTAGAGAAGTTTAATGAGATAATTATGAGGATACATTGAAAAAATTGATGCCACTCATCTTAATTTCAAAAGTTTGATTTGATATCAATAGAATCGTGCCAATGTGAAACAGGAATAGTTTGTTTTATAAAATTTGAATTGTTGCCGGAAAAATAAGTTTAGAGATAGATTATCACCAAACAATGAGAAAAACTGCTGGAATTGTGAATATTTTTAATGGTGTCACCATGATGAGACTGAAAGAACAATAGAGATTTTCTGATTACCTAACACGCATTCAGGCTTAGAACGTGGCATTTGTATTCAGTTCACAATGTCAGCGTGTTTTTTAAGCAACTGATTGGGTACTGATTCCATAATACAATAAATTTTGATCTATCACAGATGTGAAAAACATTCAAATCATGTTTGCTTACCTGACAATCAAAACAATCAGTTTGTTCCACAAGATTATCCAAATAAATGACCATTTCCATGTTCAGCGTCGTATCGCTACGGTTCTCGAACACGGTGTAGGTGTAACAGTTGTGAAACACTTGATCTTGTGTCTTAGTCCAATAGCCCAAACGTTCACATTCAGTACCTCGTGTGACTGATCCGGTTTTATACAATACAAAACAGCTCTGCATGATATCGTCCAATGAATGTCCCAAATTTTGCACATCCAGTGATTCTGGAAGGTTACTCAAATAAGCAGCTAATGACCAGAGGGTAGACAATAGACCTTTGTGTTCTGCACGCACATAAGACCTCATTCTTTGAATCCCGTTAATATACATATCAACTGGAGCCACACCGGCAGCCCTAAGTTTTCGTATATCTCTGGTAGAAAACGGTCGCAAGTTACAAATTGTCACAGAAGGAAAAGATCTTGGAGAATCATAAATTTTCTTCGGCTGGTGTATCACGTCAAATTCTAAATACTGGTTTATAATGAATGTAAGGCATGTGATGCAGCCGACAAAGAACATGGCGATGAAAACAACCCAGAGAATACGATGACGTGTATCTTTAGTGCTCACAATACGTGGAATACCACGAATGGAAGTATTTTCACAGAATTGTTTAACTTGTTTCCGAATTTGCAGAAGCAGAGGTTGACAATCACTGTCTGTGTAGTTACCAGTGTCATCTGGTTTCAAAGCTGAGAAATGTGCATCGGTTGAAATTGAGTGTGGCTCATGCATTATTTTTGCCCAGTCTCCGTTTAGGTCCTTTGCTCGCTGATTCACAGGGCAGCCGGGAGAATACTCCTTTAAATTGGGTTTTGTTGTGGCCGTGTACTTCTTTGCAATCGGGTTGGAATGTACTTCTTCGGTAGGGGCACTTCTGCGTCGTGACCCTCGCCAAGCATTTAACGATTGAGTCGAATGTGAGGTTTCATTACGTTCACCCTAAAATGCAGTTGGTAGACAAATATAATTTTTCTGTTAAATCAGCTGGATGTTCTTGAAAAGTTCATACATGTAAACGATCATTACTTTTTGCTCATCGACGTTTTGAAATGGAAATTTCTACGGTTAGGTGAAGTGCAAACTACAGACAATTCCGCGTAATTCTAACGCAACTGTAAAGCGTGACATTACACAAAGACAGGCATTGGTAATTACGTTTCGTTACTTCACAGAATAGTGTTTGAGTAAAAAGTCCTATTGTCTTCAAACTGGCAATGTGTTAGGTGTCACTAAATAAATAACATAAAGGAAAACAACTTAACCGTGTAAATATTATTCGGTTGTAGCATAGTTCAGAATTAGACACAACCTAGTTGATTTATGCGACTGCATTTATCTAAGTATACCAAATGCTAGTTAACTTATAGGCGGGGAAGTAAACGAGGTCATGCATGTAATTTACTTTCCAACTTTGGTTTATAGGTATGCGAAAGATGTATCTGTATACATATATGTGTTTCCGCACATAAATAAGTCGAAATATATATGTATGTGCGTAGGTTTATAACACCGTATCTCTCGTTGAATGCGAACATACCTTATGCTGTTTACAGGTGTTAATATTCGTCTTGTGAAAACGACCAGTGGATAAATAAAATTGGTAAATCGTGTAGTTTCACATGGTGAGTGACTGTTACGAGCGTGAAATCCTCAAAGTAATTTGCACAAAGCATTTTGTGTCCGTCAAGTTGCCAAAAGCCAGAGGTTGCTTACACCTGTAAATCTGATAGCGACTAAAACGACATGCATCATTTTGATGGCATAGAAAAATCTGTGTATTTCAGTGAACTGACTACGTATACTGGTATGGTTTGACTGTGAAAGTGTATTAGTTTTACTGCTGTAGGAATATTCTCTACTGCAGTTTCTATTGTGGAGTATATTTTGTATGCAGGCTTCTTCACTTTATCAAAACTCAAAGCATACGGGAGAAATCTTGAGGCTCAAACCTATAGGGTAGTCATGCACAGACTACCACAAACAGTGTCCCGTTGATGTGCGCGATGTTGTCTCTCAACACCAGGGTGTACTTCCAAATAAATGAATAGGAGAGGTGGAAAGCGGGGTAACATACTGCACGCACGGCCGACGGTACACAACCATGGTTG
>JTDE01000998.1:133507-170721 GCA_014338405.1 Paragonimus skrjabini miyazakii | reverse complement strand
AGCATGTCTAATGCATGTAGCAAGTATGTTACCACGTTTGGCCAACAAACATTTACCCGCATCGAGCCACGCTAGCTTTGTCATCGTGCACGAAACCGAGGACAATCTAGGATACATTAGGTAAGATCATTTGTTCGTACATGCGTAACAGACACATGATGGAATTTTTCTACACACCTATACCAGACTGCACTTTGTCCATTGCTGGTCTTAGTGGTCACTGGCAAAGTGAGAAACGGTTGTCTCAATAGCGTCACGCACGACGATATACTTCAGAGGGTATTTATGACAATTTTATTCGAAACCGTAATCATCCAGGTTGCAGGCTGGTATGTGAAATACTTTCCTTATCTCTTAAGCTTACTTTCGCTCATAGGCTGAAATCGATCAGCCCTCTTGTGTCCGGCTTGTAGACCATCAAGCATCAAATACGGTCCAAGAAGAGTTTGAGAGGTTTTACAAGCATGTATTGGCCAACTATAAACGGCTAAATGACTTCAGGCCAGGGGAACGGGGAGCGTAACAGCAACGGACTAGCTTATTTATTGTGATGTTACACGTAAGGCAACACCTACTTCTCAGTTTGTGAGCCGGAATTACTGTTTTGCACGAGTGAATACGATGCCTCTCATTAGGTGATCTCAGAAGATACTCATGTGAGTTCTGGCTCGTTACAAGATAATTGTCATTTGAGCTTTCAGCCTCACTCGGTTTATCTGAGGGGTTGAAACAGGGATGATAACAGCAATGTATCATTTGCTTTGTAGCGTCTTGAAGGCTGTTTTGCTCAGTTTTTGTCTTCTCTTCTTGTACAGATATGTTTTATACTAAATCACCTTGCAGTTGCAAAACAAAACGACGTTCTCTGAAGTACTAAAAATCCTTTTTGTACCACCAGGTGAAAGACACTTGATAACGAATGCTTTCGTTGTGTACCATTTCTAGGTTGACTGCACTTTTCGAACTAATGTGATGCATTTGCTCAGATGGCATAATTTGTATATCACTGAAAATACTCATGAAAACAAAATCACAATCGAACCGTAGTCTTATGTACGTGGTTCGTTCACGAAAACCAGACTGATTACAGTTTAAATGTTTGGTTTGTTTATATGAACGTTTGTGAATTCGTGAAACACAATTCTGGAAAAATGAGATGCGGACCTTTTAACACACGAGGTAATCAAGCCAAAAACAATGACAAACCCAGAACAGGATTATCTGTGTATCATTTACCTAAATGAGATTATAGTCTGAGCCGGGCGTAATGTAGTTGGTCCTAGATAAGTCCCAAACATATGATTTCCCAGAAAATTCTCCTGGATGGAAACAGTGATCGAAAACTCCATAAGGTATTTGAAACAACCTTCAGAATAGACACGATTCCGTTGTGTGTAACTAGTTCACCGTCTAACATACTGAAGATAGCATGAAGTTATGAACAAAAGGTAACAATCGTATAACATTTAAACATCTTTGCAACGTTGTGTCGTAATGGCTGTTCGCACTGAATAAACTGTACTGTTGAAACTGAAAATTACTGTTTATGGAGTTAACACGTCCACCAACGTCTACGCAGTGCTCGTAGTGGTCTTTATCGAACTGAGCAGTATTCGAACGAACAACTATTTCAGTCGCAGACATTGACACCTGGTTATCATACTCTAGACCCGTGGCAACTTCACTTTGTCCCGTTCGACTTCTAAGAATATTTCTGGCTGTGAAATTTCCGGCTAAAAATATTCACGGAGGCTATGACTGAACCACTACGTTCCCCCGACTTTAGCATCTGGCTGCTGGAGGATTCTCCCAGGCTTGGTTTCACTCGCTCTAAGGGGTTTTTCTTCGGTAGCTTTCCATGGCGGATTACACGTTCACATTTGCTGGTCACGCGCTCCTCAGTGTTGAACGCACTCTAAACAAATACTTATCGACTGATCGCTGTTTATGGTTAGCTCGAGTTCTGTGTTAGTACTCTGGGTCCTGGATTTTATGTCTTGTATAGAGCAAACAAAAGACTGACATTACACGATTCACGCTCGAGCAGATTTCGCTGCATCTCTACTGGTGTTTACTGCAGACGAGTTAGAATGTACAAACTTCCAGACCACATGACAATCACAAAAGGTCAAAGTTCAAAACCAGTTCAGTTGCTACCACGGCAGTATCATCGTCACAAACAGTTCTTTTGTACACACAAAATGGGGTGACGGTGTCTGATCGCAGTCGCCTAGGCATATCGTGCCAAACGTTTGTTTCGAGTCGAGAACAGAACACGAAATGATTTTGATCAGTCAATCACATGTTGCATCATCAAGTGATGCTTGGTAATCGATGATACTGGCTCCTTCCGGGTGTTTGCTGTCCTGTTGCCTGATTGTGTGACCGTTTGCTGGACCCATTTCGGTAAATGTTTGGTAACCTCGGTTCCAAGCTGGCGCTCAGTTCTGCCAAAATAGGATGCTCCGCATCCATGTTTGCATCCATAGATTACATTTGATTTGGCGAAATGTGAGACATTGGTTGCTTAACCTGAGGCGTGGGGATTCGAACCGTTCTGTAAACGATCACTAGTTTCGCGGCAAAGAACGTACATACAACAGCTGACCTTAGGCATTGTTCAACTATTCGACACACATTGTCTCCCTTGAATGACAGTTGTAAAACTACTGTCTTTTTGGCGACCGTGGGTTGAGAATTATTTTGTACATTGCTGCTGGTGAACTTCCTTATAAATCCTCCCGGATAACCGTTGCCTACCAAAGTCTGTTCTGTCTGGTAGAGTTCATCATCCAGAGTGTCACTAGTGCAAAGCCGTGTGGCCCGGTCAAATAGCGTTCGTACCAATCCTCTTTTATATGCTACGGGAACATAGCTGTCAAAGTGTAGGTACTGATCGGTCCACGTATTCTTTCGATATATAGCTCGTTGAATGGATCCATCCATTCTCTTGATCATATTGATATCCAGAAAAGGCAATCGACTATTAGTCTCACTCTCTAAACTGTAGCGAATGTTTGTGTGCAAACATATCATTTGTTCCAGCAAATCTGTTGCCTGCATCTGATCACTTGTGACTATAATATGTCATCAACGTACCTTTTATAGAGGACCAAACTGTCCAATTTGCTCGCCATTTGATTTTCCAGTTTGGCCACAAAGATATCGGCCATAACCGGAACAAACGGACTGCCCATCGTACATCTGAGGAATCTGACTTCCACACGGTTTGAGATATTTGAAAGTGGTGGTGTCTGTGAAATTGCCTTCAAGTAGTAACTATAGTTGTTTGCTAACCCGTCTTTCTAAGTCTACTGGGTTATCAGTTTTGTCATTCATCACAAACCGTAGGCGAGCACTGCGGACTGAATCCATTTTGTCAGTGTAGTTCACCCGGTCCATTAATACTGCTCCAGATCCCTTGTCAGAATGAAGAATGATCAGGTTTTCATTATCACGTAAGCGTTTAAGAGCATCGATATACTCCCTTGTTAGGGGACATTTCTGACGACTAGGAGTGATTCTAAACTGGTGCTCAATGTCGACAAGTTTTGCTTTGAGCCAATTCCTATTATGTTATGAAACTGGCCGGAGTTCAGAGAGCTGCTCGTAGAAGTTCTCAAATTGTGCCTGCGTCTCTATAGCATTTATTCTGGTAGGGGGGAATACAGAATGTTAAGTCAGGAGATAATGCCTCAAGTTGCAGTTTGTCCAATTCTATTGGCAACAAATTCATTACATATTTGTTTGGGTCCTTAAGAAACTGTTCCTCTACTAGGTCATGATTCAGAGAATTTTCAAGCTCGGTTGCAGTAGACAGTCTAGTTCTTTTGGCTAGTGTTCTGATATTAATTTTATTTCGTTTCTGTCAGGAAATGTCTGCTCTTTATTCTATATATTAATGACTGCCTTCGTTTATGTGCACGCTTGAAAAGCTATCAGAATTTTGTTAGCAGACCCTATTTCTCCATCATTAGTAATGATGGACGGCCATTTTACCAGAATTGAAATGACGCTTCAGCTGTGCTTGCATGGGCGAATGCACTGTGAATAGATGATGCCAATGGTACTGTCTGTTACCAGGCTCCTTCTTTGGCAGCTAACCATGATTTAGTAGTCCAGGTTGTTGTTCAGTCGGTTAACGGTGCGTTTTCCGGTTACATGATGCTGACTGGAAGCACTCTGTTCTAAATATTTCCAGATAGGTCCAGAACTTTAAATCTTTGAGTTGTAATCAAGAGATGGCGTTTGATACGGTGTGATTCACCTTCATATGCCACGTCCGAGTTTCACTCAGACAACTCTCATCATTGGTACACAACTACGTGAATGTCCATTTGTAGTCACTTCATATTCGTTGACTTTCGGTGACCTCGAAATGTCTACTTTTCTTCATTACTTACTGATAGATTTTGTTTAGCGACAGAGTAGGTGGCTTTGGATACCGCGAAATCCGGTTGTCTTCTTTTAATACCTAACTCCGTTGCTTCAAGACATGGTGCGTTTCGTCGCTTCTTCATCCGTGACCACAACATCTGTTTCGGAAGGTCGGGACTGTCAGTGTATGCTATCTTGTGATATGTTGTTGTCACCCTTTGTTTCGGTTTTTTGAAATAAATGAACTTGGTCACTTCTAGGTCAGAATGTTAGATTGGTTCATTTGCAGTTGCTTTTACCTTGAAAGGTATAATCCTAACACCTTCCTGAGTCTCATATTTCGGATCGTTTTATCTTACGTTAGTAATTTTATTTATCATCCGGAGTCATTAATCTTGACATTATGATTTCGTCAGCATTCCCGCATATTGCGTTAAAAGCAAACTGTTTACTTTAAGTTTACGAATAAGTAATTCCCCCTCCTCTTTGGTTTCCAACAATCACTTAGGCATCTAATTTCGTTTTTCCAGGCTGTTTCCTTGAAAGGAAGGAAAACAAATGACTGGCGTTGTACGATTTTCACTCGAACGAATGTCACAACATCTGTACAGTTGTTTATTGTGAACGCTTTTAAGATACAAAAATCTGAAGCACAACAGATTGGAAACAAGCCATGGTTGAAAAAATTGGTTCCCTGTGGAGGTTTTAGCAAAGCAGTTAGACCACGAAAACGGTTACATGCATGTATGCTGTATTGACTCATCAGTATCGAATCAGCAATAACGCATGAATTTTTCTACAGGTTGGTCGAAAAGCAATCAAAGAGTTGTCATAGGTCACTGAGTCCATGGAAGGGTCAGGTTCACAACACTTGTTTCAGAAGACAGAGCTGGCTTGAATAGAATGGCTGCGACTGCTTCAGCAAACAACAGGAATGAAGGATCAAAGTGGCGCAATGGGATTTTGAATGCACGGGCTGGGCTGATTATGTGACCAATAGTTACGTTGTGGACATCGTTAGTTTATTTGTTTCAGTAACACTTCAGTCCTCCAGTAACACGGACATCTTGACTCATTTGGACAAATGCTCTTTCACTTTGGAGATCACGTATCTCTCAGTTCTACCTATTTAACGTTCTATACAAATGCATACAAACTGGCAAGCACAATGTGAAATGACAACGATAGGCTGGTCTCGTCTGACTGAAAGCGCTGGTAACTTCTGAGTCCGAGCGACCACACGGAGTTTAGTTGCACTGACCTTTCGCTAAATTGAATTTCTCAGTCGTTGTGTTTGATGCATGATATAATCCCCCGTAAAAGGCAGCTTTTGCTTCAACGGCCCTTCCCTTCACATTGATCACCTCTTCTGATGATGCTTTTTGTATACTTTACTTATCTCTGAATCTTCTGGGATAATCATTTGATTGTAGGATGGAAGTAATCAGGTCTGGTTCTTCCCCCAGACTGTCACGAGTACACATTTATTTTGCTTGTGTGAACAGAGTGTTCACTTACGTTGGTTTATGTTGGATCGGTATGAAGCTGTGAAAATGTTGACCGAACCCCATAGAGTTTCTAAAGACAGCTCTTCTAATCTACCAATCTGAACAACTTACTAATACGTAGAAAAACTGTCGGGCAGTTGGCCCCCAAATTTACATTTAACTTTCTGGTTAGGATAGCTATTAGTTAGACGTTGCACTAGGTTACCTATTATGTCAAGTCGAACATCACCCACAATTGATCGCAGCTGTCGCATTCCCATAGACTTTTCAGTCGGCCCCTTCAGAAATGAAGCACTAGACTCGAGTTTCGCCCTCATTAGTACTCGTCAGTAGTACATATCCTTGCCACTGCCGGGACTAGAATTCCGGCCACGCTTTTATGAAGCGAGCGTGTTTACCACTGCACCACTGACCTCACATTAGGCACGGCCGAATTATCATATGTAAACACTCAACCACTTTCGCTTGTGAATTATGACCAGGTTGCCCGATCGTCTCGATAGCAGAGACGTTTAATGTCTGTTAACTCCAATCGATAACCCCGTGATTACGACTTTCTAGGGAGGTCGAAATCTCCAATCTCATTAGACCCTTATCGCGGGATAATCGATTGGAGTTAATAGGTCAATTAATGTTTCTCCTCTCGAGGCGACCGGATAACTTGATCATTACTCACATATGAAAATAGCTGAGCGTTCACATATGATAATTCGTTCGTGCCTAATGTGAGGTGAATTGCGCAGTGGTAAATACGGTTCCTCATCAAAGTGTGGTCGGAATTCTATTCCCGGTATGTGTAAGAATATGCACTCCTGATGAGCTCTATTGAGAGCGAAACTGGAGTCTATTTCTTCATTTAGAAAGGGGTCGACTGGAAAGTCTATGGGGACGCGACAGGTGCGATCAATTGTGGGTGTTGTTCAAACTGAAATTAACCAAATCCCCGACTACTCATCAGTTATCTACTATGTGTTTGGATCGACTGAGTAATAATGCGTCGATCATGAAATGTTTCCCGAAATTGGACCTAGTGGACTTTAGATGACTTATCTACCTACCTGACACTAAAGCTGTTCTGGAAAACAAAAACTAACTTTGTTATTGAAGAGCAACAAAGTGTCCCACTACTGTAGGATGGCAGTGACAGCGTAATGTGATTAATTTCAACCAGTTCACAAACCTGATCAATCCTTTCATACGACAGGACATTTTTGAAAAGTGACTAAACGGCTATAGAGCAAGACTGATTTTGTCCACGTCACGAATCAATTCACACAATTTTTTGATAGAAAGTGTTTAAAATTTTCGTTTCAGTGTAGTTAATATAGCAACTAACCAGCATTCAGGCGTAAGCTACAAAGAGTTTGTCTTGGCTTAAACGGCATCTCATACTTGTGTGTCCTTGGCAAGTCGTAAAGTTGAAATGTTGATAATCCACATAGTTTAAGAGATCTGTATGTTACCCCGTCAATAATCAGCAACCGTAAGTGAGGTTGTAGTCATCGTTTGTGCACTTCTGTTTCGGCACCACTGTTTATTCACCCTATCCGCTAAAGTAACCTGCAATCGTTAAGAAAACTGCAGTCAGAAACATAGTAATATCTAAGCCGGATAAGGGTTTTTTGGCTGTAGTTACAGATAAGGATACGTATGTATCAGTGACGCCAAAATTAGATGACTAAAAGAGGTTTTAAATTGATCGCACTGTGTCCATAATCGATACGTTGCATTTTATGTAGTTAATCCGATGAAAAACGAGAAGACAAACGTTTTATTTCGCGAATTCCACCATCAGATCATTATGTTTCCGTATGTCACATAATACTTTCTCTAAAACGCAAGAATAATATAGCAACGGCTGGATATTGCGAAAGAAAGCGACTCGATCCTGTTTACCACTTGGGCAGTTTAGCCATTATACAACTTTATACTTACTATGAATGGAGTGTGTATTTTTGGGTACGGAGATGTTGTTGAGAAGCCATCGAATACGAGTTGGGACATATCGCTGATGCTCTGAGGCCAAATGGCCATTCAGAAAGATTTATTGTTAAGAAAGTAGCAGGACGATCAGCGCAATATCCGGTTGACAGAATGAACTCATTCGTCAAGCTGTACTCTAAGGATGATCTGACAACTAATTTTTTCAATCGTAGATTGAACGGCGCACTACAGGTAACATCCCCATCGGCAAAAGTGTCGTCGTGGTTCACAGATACGAGTATACAACCTCAAAATTGGGAAACGAAATGTTTGTCCACATTCAAAATATGACCTTTTTCCGTTGTTGTGCAGTGTAGTATGTCGAATAAACAGGAGGAAGTAGCTTGCTGAACACATGAGGCCGCATCAAACAAAATGAGTCAGGAATTTAACTAAAAAATCCATAGCTAGTGTTATCGTGGAACATCTGGCGGATGCGGGTTGATACCTTAAACCAAATCAGTTTTTTGTGTCACCTCTATCACCCAAAGTTATATAGCTATCAGCTGTGAGTAACTATGATTCAGTGCTCTTGGAATACTCATTCTGAAGGCAAAGTAAAAGTGCAAAGCTACTACCGTGTCAACATATCAAAGCTGACCCGACACAATTCCATTTAAACATTTGCCTGTGTATATTTTATCTACTCTGCTTTTAATGTCAGTCTAACGTTTACTCACACGTCTCTTTTATCATATGAAATTGATCGGCGCACGAATACTGGGATGCCCATTACTGCACTTTGATTTAGTGGGGCGTGTATCAGCTTTTCAGCAGCGCAGTTCATTATCGATGTTTCGAAACTATTGAATCCTGGGGAAAGCTGTTGAGAATAAAAATATTATTGTGCAATTATAATCAACCTTTAGTCTACTGGGCCCCACATTGTAATTCATTTCCAGGAAACGATTCGACAATCGATACCACTGAGAATGTTTATTTTTTCACGTTCATAATTTGTTTAAAAGTATTCAGATATCGCGGTCAATGTTAGTTTGATATTGAGCGCAGATGGTTTATCGCTACTCGTTTAGTAAACATGTTTGCGGATGACCGCATCACAGTTGCGTTTAATGACGCGTGGTTTCATGTACTTCTTCAGCCATGGACAGCGCAATTGTGACCTAAAATATGTCGTTCTGTAGTCGAAATAAAATTATTGATCATTTACTCATTTGTACCAATGCATCAAAAATACACATAGCTGATATCCATTCAGTAAACAGAACATGTTGACATCGTTTCATATAGATAACTGAGAAAATGAGAGTGAAGTGGGACAGGAAGTTTCGGAAAAATTGATTCCTCACATTCCAACGGCCCAAATCTAAGTCACGATAAAACATAAATATATTCAAGTATCACTTAAATGATTGTAACCACACTCGTATTCACTGTAATTCTGGTTAACAATGTTAGTCTCCTCTTCATGAAAAAAATTAGCAACTGATCACCACTTCCTCGAGGCAACAGCCATCAAGAGATCAATAGATTAGGGTATCAGTGGAATTACGATGATCACGTTAACGTTACCATTAAGAATGATGTCAATTTTTGCATGTTGTTGACACTATTAGGAAGAAAAGCTTTCTTTCGTTGAAATTTTGAAAACTAAGTGGAAACTTTAAATTCGTTTGACCGTGACATTTCGACAAGTCAAAGTTGTGTTACGGCTGTGGAGACGTTGTTGGACTGTATCAACTTGATCGTGAGATGATAGCAAGCGTTTAATGCTTTTACTGTAAATGAATCAGATAACCAAATGTTTATGATTGAGAAATGTTAGTAAAGTGTCATTGCTGGATACCGCATGTAATATTGGTTCTTCCGGAGATCCTAAGAATAATGACTGCATAGTTTATTTCGATATTGATAATAACTTTATTTGAGTTTTGGTTTATAAAATTTTAAGATGAGAATAAGTGTCAGACTGACTGAACATTCACAATTTCACAGCTTGTAAAAATTCGGTAATTTTCGTCATTGATATCTCTTCTCCTGTCACAAAATATTCTTCAGACCATATCTGGTATATATTTCAGGAGTGAAACGTCACCCATACACAAAGTTACCAATTGCTCACTAGCTGTTCCGGATCCTAAGTTGATTCTGTTTTATCAGTTGAATTAAAACACATCCATGTCTTGTTCATTAGGTAATGTATTATTTGAACTGTGACATCTGTGAAAATTCGCTTGTGACCCAAATATTAACGTTTTTGCTTACTTTTTACTCAATTTCCTAGTGTTGTGACCGCAAAAGTCACTTGGCCTGAGAATTCGTTTATTACACAAACGCCCGTATAGGTCATGTCAAAAATCAAACCACAAACATGCATACTCATTTGCAAGTCAGACATGTATTCACATACGTCATTGTCATTCACCTTGGTGGAACTCCTGCCGCAGAGCGTACACACTGTTCTGACAGTCTCTTCTTGTCTTTCGTCTTACTGGCGTTCGCAGCTTGCCCTTTTGGTCTTGACTGTCTCCTGTGGGTTAAATACTACTTGTGAATAGTATACTACTCACAACGAAACTACCTTTCATACAACACTAGTAGCTTCAGATGTGGCCATTCAACCAGCCAATCATATGTTTCTCGATCTCTTTGTGCATGTGGTAATTGCAGAGATTGTCTGCATGAATTACTTGACTTTGATTGCAGAGTACCGCCAACGACTATGGGATAAAGTGACCACTGCCACGAAAGTCCTTGAGTTCGCCGGCATAATGGTGAATCATAGCGGAAGCAATCAATGCGAACAAGATCCATAAGGGAACAGTACTCTGTGGACTTCCGTTACTTAGACTTGAAGACCAACTACGCCACCTTTGACACCTGTCTCAACTAGAGTTATAGGATGTCAGTCATTTACAGTAAAGAGCGGTTAGTGATTTGGACACCATAAACGACTCGTTCCACCCCAAATGACTGACCATTCTCCGTTACCACCGTTTGGTCAAACTCATTTATTCGCCGGTCCCAGAAATCGCATTAGACAGTACTGTACCCCAGCTGGACCGCCTGTTCTCAACTTAACCACATCCGTCTCTTTAGCCCTATAAAGATATTTCGACAATGCTCTTCCACACCCACCGTTTCCCAATTGGCAGTAGGTTCCCGGATACGATAATTATGTTCTTCTCTTCAAGTAATGCTTGTGTGTAATTGTTTGTGACTCATGTTCAATTGTATCCACCAAAATCCCCTACTACTTACCAGTAATCTTTATGACGCTGACCCAAATTCTCGCCTATAAACCGGTCATCACATTGAAGTCGGGTTTAGAAGTAATTGTGACCTTCTAGTACCATTGCTAAACGAAGCAACTGTGGATCATCCGGTTCTGAAGTGTGCAAGCTGAGGCTTGTCCAGAGGATCCAGTACTTAGCACATCATGTGAGTGGGCAAAAGAACGCAGTACTATTTCCCTGTGAGTTTACCTTCGTAGTCTCAAACCACAAACCAATGCATTTAGAACGAGAGCCAACAGGTCTCGTAGAGATGTTCGGGCTGTCGAACGTAACTGTAAGGAATTGTCTTGGAGTCGGAAGGTTATCTTGTCAGATACGCGTCAAACAGCCATCTTTGGGGCTTGATGCGTGCGCCACAACCCGGTGAAACGTCAAGCTAAAAAAGCATTTAAAAATCCGGCCATTTCGCCTAGGAGGAATCATAAATCATCTTGGCGCCAGCCCGTGATGGTGGACATTGAAGTAACAGTGGTGGATGATACGGTCATCAAAAATAAGCAAGATATACATACCATTCGGAGAGGCCATGTGCATGGAGAACATGGCAGGTGATTCGTAATATCGCAGACAGCTCTGTGGGTTCAAAGAACTTTGACACTAGGCTTTGGTTAATGGTTACCACTCTGCTGTCTTCTTAAAATCACTAAGCGAACTGTACATTGCAGCTAACAATCACTGGTCTGTTTAGTGCTCTAATATATTAGGATGCCAATATTCATGGCGCTGTGGACGGACGATTTACGAAAATGATAGGATGTGAATTCCGCAATACAGCCCAGGATCAGTGGTAAAGATCTCATTGGTGATCAACACTCTTGACTTTTCAGGTAACCAGTCCAGCTGCTGAGGTTATCACTCTTCTCGGTAATTATTGTGCTTGCTATATTTTCCAGTGATAATCAGTTATTTAATTAGAAGGCTTTTCCATTCTTCTAGGCATACCATGGTTGGAAGCCCTAGGAGTGTTAATGAAAGTAGACACACAACGTGGTCAATGTGTTTGCCTTATGAATGTAAAGACAGGATTTCAAAATCTGGCGTGGCGAAGCTATTAATTGACGATGAGCGCTGACAAAAAGTTATTTTCAAGTCTAATGTTTCTTTCGAATGATAATTGACCGAAAATTCTGCAAAATGTTACAGCCGCTGTTAAATGTCGCAAGATTTTCTAAAATGGTTATTTAAATTTCACTTTGTGATAAAAGGTTGACTTAACTCAAGGTATCCAACTTCACCGTTCAAGTTTCTGGACAAACTGCTGTTCTCAAACTAACACGGCCAAGAAACAATGTGTAAAAATTTCCCAGATTAGATAAGTTAAAACATTATCCTGACCACCAGGTGTGTGTGTTTGTTATTTTTTGCCAGTTCATGTATTACAGCAGCTGCTTTTCCTTCATTACTCTCACACGCAGATACAAATGTGAAAAAACCTGATTAAAAGTTTCTATGAACTCCTGAAACGAATTGTATACAACCTATTTCTATAAATATTGTTCCTGAGAGTTCTACATTATTGTACAACTAAGCACGCTTGTAATCCATTTTTGCAATTCAATGTAACAGAACACTTTTTAGTTTGCACACCTTGTACAGGAGTGGTTATCGTTTTTGCCGACTAGTTACGCACTAAAATTATTGATTTTGGAAAGTAAACAAATCATGAGCCAGAACCAGGTGGAAAAGAGTTTGAAAATATAAAATTATCTTGCTCAATTAAATTAAAAGCTTTACATCATTTGCTATAAACTGTATTTAATAAAAATTTGAAGGTTCGCATGTTAGGAGGTTGTAACTCATAAACTGATTCAATAATCTGCTTACTGTTTCTCGGAATGTGATAGTTTGATATCTATTC
This sequence comes from Paragonimus skrjabini miyazakii, assembly GCA_014338405.1. Classification (NCBI taxonomy): domain Eukaryota; kingdom Metazoa; phylum Platyhelminthes; class Trematoda; order Plagiorchiida; family Troglotrematidae; genus Paragonimus; species Paragonimus skrjabini miyazakii. Next base: position 157,738 of record JTDE01000998.1, on the reverse strand, counting down.
ATGCTCTTTACAACACTACAGACGATGTATTGAAACTGTTCTTTCACTGTGCCAAAGAGCAACCTGGGTAGCAGAAATACATTTCCATTGTTACGGTTTTAATCGAAAATATTATAACCTACATAAACCAACCCATCTTCGTTACAACACATCACGACGTAGTAAGCGTACTGGTTAGGGTGATGTGTGCATTCCATCTGAGCCTAGATCACTACGTCGTAGTTCCACAAATCCCAGCCCTTCTAAGCTGTTATTCACAGACACCGGGCGACTCATTCAAGAGCATAGTTTAGATGTACTTGTTTACCATTCCTTACAATCACTACCACATTTATCCTGATAATACAATTACCATTCTACTCTTGGACCGCTCACATTCGTCTTCAACTGCATGTTCAATCAGAGTTGTTTGAACTCGGTCATCGTTTACTTGCCAAACTTAGGCATAACCATTTAGTGTGTGTGGTGTTCACATTTAGTCACACGGGTCCAAACCACCTCGGCTGAAGGTAAAACTGACAAAACGACACATCGCGCAACATGAAAATAGTTACTGTTTATGACTTCAGTTATAAGCCTAACTCGATATTCAACACACAGTTCGAATCAATGAGATCCTTGTATTAGTGCCCAGTTGAAGCTAAGAAAAGTCATCATTCTATACAGGATTTCACCTACAATAAACTAGATTTATCCACCACGTGTTTCAACCCGGCATTTTATGAGATGGCTAGATCCCCTTTCTCTATTGCTGTCTCCCTCTTAAATCATCTACAAGAACAACTTAACACAATTCTTCTTCGTGTCTGTCCCGAAAGTTTCATAATCCAATTACTTGGCATGTCACTTACGGCAAAATCAACTGATTTCCACACCGGATATGCTGTACTCATGTAACCAATAATTGGAACCCTAATTGATTATGTTCACTTAGCCAATCAAACACTCAACTCACTTTGGTGCATAGAGTCCTTCACTTAGTCTAATGTTCTAGCGGAATCGTCATGAATAGATACGAAGAGCTCAACTTAAAACGGGGGAAGTTAAAATATAATCAATAACCATTAGTCAGTGGACCACACAATATCCGAGTTCTGTTTCGCACTATGATAACTGTTTCAATACTATAAAACCAATTCAAATGGCCGAAAGATCAATATGTATTCAGTGGATAAATAAACAGATTTTGGGAGCTCAGACAGCAGTAAGACGACCTAGTAAGATATTAGCCTTGCCATCTAGGAAGCACCCACAGAAAAAGGTAGTGTAAAGTAACTAGTTGTGGTCAATATTCAGTAGGCGATTTGCTACAAATTTTTATCATATCGCATATTGGCAAGGCAAAATCAATGGAAACAAAAATACAATTTGTTAACATTTCTCAACGTCGTATCGTAATTATATAGCTAGTTTTTCAAACATAGCTTGATATGTTTGATGATCTTCTTGAATTAAACGGCATATTGAATGAGCTCAGTAGCCGGCCTTGATGTCGACAATAACCTGGAGCTCATGTACCAAAAACTGGTGGATGTACTATTTTTATGTTTTGCAACACACTAATCGTTATTCGGAATTCGCCAGTGAACTACTTTCTGGGACTGAGAACTAGTGTAGTGCGTTCATGACTATGAACCATATACAGATAAAAAGTGATATCAAGATTTAAGTTTGTTTCCAGACCTGTAAGTGTTGACATCCAAAATAACAACTAAACACTGCTCTGATTGTGGGGATTTGGAAAGAATGATTGAGAATAGCTACAGATCATTACTCATAAGCGATAGGATATGATAATTCGATCGTGAAAATCTGGGGTCAATGACGCAGTGGTCACCAATATTGTCTGGCGAAAGTGCAGCCGGATTTCTAGACCCAGCCATGAAACAGTTATGCACTACTGACTAGTTCTAACAAGAGCAAAACTTGGGTCTAGTGCTTCTTTTCGAAAGTGGCTGACCGAAAGGTCTATCTCAATGTAAAAGTTGTGATCAAATTTGAATGACGTTCAACCTGAAAATAATTACGGTACAAATTGAATATTAATCTTTGTTTGGTTGATAAACGAATTTTTTTGTAATCTCAGTCAACGTCTTTGCGATATGATCTTGATGAGCGAAGTCACCAAAGCAAGTTTGCACGGTGGATTCGGTAACACTTTGCCGCATCTTTTCAAACGCATTTTGCATGTTGTTTGTGGTTTCATTGTTTGGCCTTTCGACAAACAGTTCGGTTTTACGAAATACACTTACCGACAGTTAACGTTTAAAAGGACGCAGCCCAGTGTTACCGGGCACATGATGCGAATTTACATTGTTGATCACCTTTTTCAAGGTTAAGTAATTAATAGACAACGCCATTTCCAAAGTGTTTGTGTAATGATCACAGAAGTGAAGTCAAAATATGCATTTTGGTGCCTCATAAGACACCATCACAAATTACTCAAATTACCGACTAGTTTCGGAGAACTCTAAGCGTTTCGTCATCACTCGTCTCACTAAGTGAGATTTTTCTTGCTAGGGAATTAGTTAGAATTATTACAAGAATGACAGTCTGTTTCACAGCAGCAAACAAACTTAGGTGAAATTGTTTTTCGTATAGCGTGGATTCAAAATAGCTCACTTTATGATAGCTAGAGGAAATTATCTACACGTGTATCACGTGCAGATGATGTTAGTGGTGAATAAAGAAAATGGGTTGGTATTGCACGATTTATGTGTAGACAAATTTCGTTACATTATTATAAGTGGATATTACAGAGTGCAAGATTGCAAGGTTCAAACACCTATTTGGCCTAGAGATTCCACCTGAAATAATCTCCAAAAAGCCGGTAGTTCTTCGTCCTTTGTTTAAGGGCAGTGAAGTATGCCAAATTGTTCACTGTCCTCTGGTTTGTCCTATCACGAGAACGCAAACTACTGTCCCAGAGAACCGGCTCAAAACATTCCGGATTCCAACGCCTGGGGCGAAACAACCGTTACCCAAGTCAGCCAAATCCAATGTTATTCATGAATATCGGTGTAGATGCGGAGCATTCTACATAGACAGAACTGAAGGCCAGCTGCCAGCCGCAGTCAAGCAGTTAACTCCGAAGTGGGCCAGAAAACAGCCTACGCAAACGCATGACGTCACTAGGAGCCTGCATCATCTAACACACGTACCATCCTAGGGACTCAAAACCGGTGCGATCCTACAGCGATATTTCGCGTTACGTATTCAAGGGCATACAGGCTAACACTGCATTTTGCTGAAGCTCTTGCCATTCGAAGATTCAAACCTGTTTTGTCTGTTCAATGGCAATACCAGTGATTGTGTTCTTCCATATTTGGCTTTCTGTGGCATCTCGTTTCCTTTCTCCTATCGATATATGAATAGTTTGTAGTATGCACTCGTAAAGATAGAGCGAAATATGTCCGGACATAAATCCTGCAATATTAATCAATAGTTTTTATTCGAATCACTGACCAGAAGAAAATGTTTCAAATAAAACTAATCTAAACGAAAATGCAACTTCGAACGTTTCTATAAGTGTGATTTTGATTTTATTTTTAACCGGATAAGTGTTCTCATACACTGAGTCCCAAGTGCGACACGAATATTCAAACAAATTTTAATACTCCAAGTTACAGCTAGTACGTTTTTCAGTCACGTGCTTCTGACAATCACTCCAATGACGTAGGCCACTCGTAATGATTAAATAGTGGAATGTTGACATATGCTGTAAAACATGTGTTACATCACAAACCTCGTTAAATGAAACACGTCAAATCGACGCAAAAACATTTTTCAACTTCTGTCAGTGATAGCTAATTAAAACTGAATATTTTGGTGAATACAGTTAATACTAGACGAAGTTGTGTAATTTACTGTGCATAGACAGAGTCCACTTCCGAATGCCGGTACGTACTATCTATGGCCATACGGACAAGAAATGTTACTCGTTATGCCCACATTAGACTCGTCTTTTACGATTGACTTAGATGTCGTTTACATTTCCCAACTACATTTGGCCTAAAAATTGTTCTGACCAGCAACCATTATTGCACGGGCAGAGATACCCAATCGAGGGACAGCTGCCTCACAGAGTGTGTCATAAGACTAGTGACGGAATTACATTTTCTATCGTTTCTGGAAATTTAAAGCTATGCATAGTGTCTATTCAAAGTAGAAAGCTAAAGTTACCAGAAGATACTGAATAAAAGATGCCGAATTTCCGACTCACAAGCATATTATATTCTCTGGAATAACGTTACATCAAAAGATTCTCATGGTTTACCATCGAGAGTACAGAAAGCCTTAAGTCACAACAACTCAAGTTTTAAATTTTTCACAAAATAAGATGTGGCTTGATGCAACAGAAACTCAAAAGAAACACAACTGCCGGTTGTTTGCAAACTTAAAAATGCAGAATACCTACTGACTGTTCTGCAGTAGTGGTCTATTAAGTGTAAAGCGATGATGGTTTTCCAGACTTTACCGAACACACAAACTGCATATCTTAAACAATTAATAAGCAACCTATCAATACTGTTAAATAGCCACTGGCGATTCAGTGTAATTCACACAGTACTCCCTAATCAATAATTTCAAAAACGCTTATTAAGGCGGCATTCTTTTCCAAGTCCAGAAAAAGTCAGAAAAGGCGATCAAAATGATTGAAATTTATACGATACTGTTTAGTAGCATTACAATAAAGTATTGTCTCACCCTGAATGTGAATCAACCGGATATATAAATTATACAACAAGGGAGTTCAACAAGGGGCAACTAAGTACGCGTCTACAAACTACCACCACTCAACAGGAAATGACCTCATTAAAGCAATTGGGTGCAGCTGAAGGTGAAAACGTGTCAAACAATACCAAGAAGGAAGTTTTAACAGATAAGTAATGATAATTATAGAAAGAAAGTGAGCAAAATTCGTCGTGAGAGTTTACTGCACACATCAAAGACAAAAAGTTACATTCAGGATAGGCTCTCTACAAACAAACCAAACGCTCCTCAACGGATTAATCGCTCTGTGTGTTACCAAACAAAAGACGAAAAACGTAGCAGACGAAGTTCAACAGATCCAGCTGTGTATACATGTGCAAATGTATATATATATATGTTTCAATGGCCACTGACCAAATAAAATTATACTCCAACAGGATTAGCCGTTTGCCACATCAATGGGGAGAACTGTTTTTGAATACACTTCCTCTTCAGGAGAAGAAAGAGAACAATGTAAAGGTTTGATTTTGTCCGACCGACATAGTTCTATTAATACTACCCATACTACCTACCTAGTTCTAAGCCACAGAAAAGACGTGTTTGTTTTTCATCCACTCACCTTGCGCCTTGATCATTAACGCTTCAGTGGTTAGCGTTTAACGCCCAAAAGTGAGAACTGACCGAAAACCGTTAGGCTAATGGAAAAATATTGACTGCCTTATTTTTGCATGTAACTTCCGTGAGAGACAGTTTGATTGATCAAAATTTTTTTAATGTGTTGAACGATATCTACTCAATATACGTGCAATACAGTTTTATGAACCATCATTGTTTGTTAAAACAACTGTATTCTCCACTATTGTCATTCGTAAATAATTTGTAACTGGTCAGCGGATTCATTATCACTACCTAAACGTACATATCCGAACTAAGTGAATGCACTGATTACGTTGATAACTTTATTAAGCCAAGGCATTTTAGATACAAACATAGCTGACTGTGTCATTTTAAGTCCCCACATTTCAACCAGTAATTTGACTGAACCTAATTGGTTCAATAAAACAAGTTTTTGTAACCTCACCAATATGACTTGTTCATACGCGTAACTGTTTAGATGGAACAGTTTGGTTCTCTCTCTCTCTCGAAGTTACCAGAGAAGCTGACAAAATCCACCAGGCTGTGGTTGAGCATTAGGACACGATTATACCGTTATGCTTTTCGTGAGATTAATAGCTGACTGACACACTAGTCTCATAAGTACGATTGCTAGAAAGTTAAATTCTGACCCGTACAGCAATAAACACTACTAATGACTTTTAGTATGACATAGATTTAACTCTAGTGCGCTGTTGCGAAACGGGCCTGTCGAGAGGCCTATTTAGATGAAAGAATAACAATTTTATAGTGGTGTCTATATTGTAAAAATCTAAACTCTCAACTTCTGTTAAATATTTTTAAACTATTGAATAATAAAGGAATTTTTCAGAAACTTTTATTTTTTGTCAAATAACCACTTGAATGAAACATGAAACATGAATTAACAAACAGCAATTCATACGTTTCTTCTCAAAATTGGCATATTTTTCAACACCCTTAACCACCCTGTTGAGATAATTTTTAAAATAAAAAGTCATATCAATTCTATTGTTTGGCCCGAAAAATCCATGAAGTTTGGGTTAATCATAAAATGTTCGTGAAATTGGTAAGTTGTAATGGTTTTCTGAACACTCATGTCAATTATTGTTCTCGCTCAAAGTCGGTTAAACAACTGTCCAAATAAAGAAGACATTGGTGAGAACAACAGAGTTTCTTAAATAGATGTGTTTCTCCTAGAGAACATGAACAGCGGTCAATTTGAGTTCGACATAGTAAATAGAACAATGCTGCTCTGTTGGGACTATCCAGCTAGTTATACTGCCATGAATGATAATGGGGTCAATTGGAGAATGTTCTGTGAATGATAATAACACATACATACAGGGGAAAAAAATATCCAAAGATCCTGGCATGGGGTTTGTTGTCACGATAGTAGAATCATTTTACGACGGTGGACAGAATATTGTAACCGTCATGCGGCTCAGAATAAAAAGGACATAGGTAAGCGCGATCGGTGCCGCACTAACCATGATTCGCTGCAATACAACAGAATGATTGCACGTGGGTTGGGACGTAGTCGGCCCCTCCATATCTACGTGCAAGCCAACTGCTGACTATTTGAACTCAGGAAACCTTGGCCAGCAGAAAATCATCATAACACCTGAAGTGACCAAGATCATTACGAAGTTAAAGAGAACCATATGTGGGGAAACCCATCCTGAGGGTCACCAGTTACACATGTGGAGTACCACTCGCAACCGATCGCATTTGTCGCATTTTCGTCGACATTTCGCTCGACCCGTTTCAAAAGAAAAAAACAATCCAAATTTCGCTCTTTTTAAAGCTCGTCAATACTGCATATCCTTGCCACTGCCGGAAGTTGACAGGACAGCTACTGTGTCTCCTCTCGAGGCGACCGGGCAATCAGAACAATACTCACAAGCGAAAGTGGTTGAGTGTTCACATATGACGATTGGCTCGTGTCTGATCTCATATCAATGGCACAGTGGTCAACACGGTTGTATCATAAATGCGTGACCAGAGTTCTAGTCCCGGCCGTCGCACAGATGGGTGCAATTGGCGAGTGCTAAAAGGAGTAACTCGAGTTTAATGTTTTCTTTCACAGAAAAGGATGACTAGAACGTTTTGACAATAGAACAGCTACGATCATACATGCATGCTGTTCATTTTATTTGAAACCAAAACCCCTTACTTTTAGCCAGATTACATTTGGGACGTTGGGGAGCATACAACATTTAATGCTGCTTGCTATATGCCTCACTATTTTCGTCTATATTATTTTGGTTCACATAGCACCTGCGTTGCTTGAGGCAGTGACTTCAAATTTTCAGAATCGAGAAGAAATTCTACGATACTCCCAGACACTCATGTTTGCAGTAGATGCATTCTTGAGCGCATCGCGTACACATTCCAATCATAATTTGATAAGTTTTGGTTTGTCACTTATCAAACAGCCAGCCCTATGTTGAATATGCTTTCGACTAGGTTTCTCAGTTGGTATGGTTCACACCATTCCAGGCTGATATTTCAAGTTTTTATAAAAACGGATTGATGTCGTTTAATGACTTCTACTAAGTTCATTGGACGTGGACGCTGTGTTCAGCTCAAACCAACCGCTACATACTGTTTTTCCACCTCAGTTTTTGAAAGCTTCTTTCATGTTTCTTCGTTAACTTTGCCAGATGCAAACGAGTTGTGTACTACTAATTTGGTTTTCGATGGTAATTTGGAAACAGTATTCTATCACTCGTGACTCTCATCAGGGATATAATTTTCTAAATAACTCATCAAAGTAAATCCATGAAACCTCTTGTGAGAACGTTATCTATGTTGAAAAGTGGAAAATGGGAGCTAATTTTTGACGGTACCAGAAAAGCTGGTGATTATAATCCATTCCACACGTTTCCATAATACTTTACCAATAGCTGTTAATTAAACTGTCTGAGACAATACGAGCTCTTTTGAGTAAACATGATACTGAGTTGTTATTACTTTTGATAAAATACTAACTTTATGACTTGAAACTGATGATTCTAATCTCACTTTGACAATCGTAAGCCTCAAGAATGCACATTTGGACAATCTATGGTAAGTGTGATACAACATGACTTGTTGGTACGTCAAACGTGTTTCTGATCTTTACTATAGTCCAAGGGAATAGATTCTGACCGAATTCAAACTGAAGAACCGAGCAACACAGTCAGCATAGACTGAGCGTTGCACATACTTAATTGCAGCATTTGCATTCAGACAAGCACCCCTGCTAGCCTCTTTCTAAAGGAGTCTCTAGACACGAGTTTCGCTTTTAGTAGAACCCATTAGTAGTTCATATTTTTGTCCTTATCGGAGTTAACACCCCTTACCGTGTGATTGTGAGACTAGAGCGTTGATCACAACGCCAGTAACTACACAATAGTTCTGAACAATAATTCATATCGGAACACTCAACTGATCGGTGGTCACCTTGCCAGATCGTTTCAAAAGAAAAGTAAATAGAATCGCTCAGTTCAGTTCAACCTGTAGTCCCCTTATGAAGATCTGAGTTAGGACAAACCTAATATCTTCATTGAACCAACTAAAAATGGCTCAAACAAGTACAAGAATTTAGGGAATTTTGATTATTTCAAATTGACAAGGATATTTTCGACTTTCCCTAGACAAACATAATAATTTTCCTTCTATAATACCAAATTTCCCGTTATAGTAAAAAAATCAGTTACAATGACTTCATGCCGAATATAAACTGAAGATGTTTTTCAAGGAAGTGAAAAAAAATTAATGTATAAGTCATGATACGCACGTGATTGTAGGCCGATCACATGCAGTATATCTAAACACTAGTTTCAAGCAAACTAATCGGTTTGTCAACGAAACTCAATTGAAGTGATAAAATTAAGAACAAACTCGCTGTCAGGTGTAACAACGAAAGGAAGTACAACAATTCTTGCTATTTAACACAGTTTTAGTAATCGTCATTCCAAGACCAGCTGTTTGATAAACACAGAAAATTAAATCAATTATTCGGTAAATAAGTGAAGTGGCTGATTTAAATTAAAAATCAATGGAAACAATATTTTTAAATCAACAAGGCCAACGGGTTTTATACTTCCGCTGTAACTGACCAACTCACATTTTTAATCTGGTCAAACCTGTCATCGGGCTGAGGAAGTATAGTTTCCAGTTTGCCAGTCAGTTTGCCCTACAGTCAAATAATAGGTTGCTTGTTCACTACGGAGATAGTTATATATTCATGCGTCACGCACCATGAGAGTTACGGACATACAGGTGGAGTTCTATTGGACCACTCACTGCCTGTGCCAACATTCCGTTTAATTTCCGCATTTTGGCTGATTATGTTATCCGAATAAATTGGTTCAAACCCTCCTGTCAGAGAGAACCAAACTATACTATGTTTCAAAATACTTGGATAATACCCACAGAGTTTCCATAATTTATACGTATGTATCAAAATTTTATGCAGGTCATTGTCTAGTCATACTTATGGACAAAAAATATTTTAAATGAAACGTTAGTACAGATGGAAAAAGACAAGGTTTGCTGCCGAAAAATTGCTTAATGGAAAACCAGCCCACTGTCTTCCTATTTGTGACAATGTTCCAAGGTTGGACCTAGGAGAAAGTGTTTACGTTACTAGACAAACTGATAATGGTGAATAGTTTCCACTTTGAATTTTTTACTAAGGTATATTATTCATATTTAATTAAATTGGTAAAACTTGCACCCAGAAACAGGACATGTCAAAGAGTGTAACGATATTTCTATGGTCACGATGTTACTTGATAGTGTGAAAAGCACTTTAGTTAAAAGCAATCACATCAATATAGCGCACTGCAAAAGACGAAGTTACCTTGTCAGAACCATCAGAATTGACAAACGTTCACGACTGTTACTGTCGCTCGATAATACAATGAAGTAGATAGTCTAAAAGAAAACAACCCATCGGTCGAAATTGGCTCCGAATGTGTTGTGCTGTTTACGCAATCATCATACGTCAATGAACGCTGACGTATGAAAATATAAATTAACACGACTGACAAAAGAGAAATAAATCCTTCGTCAACGTTATGCCAATCTGCGTTTGTTGCCATATGACAGTATAATTACGTAAACTGAGAACGTGTCGTGCTATCCAGATTAGTCAAATTTAAAAAGTTTTGACTAACAATACAATATACTAATAACTGTTTTATGTAGGTCTCGATGGAATTAAGAAACTCAATATGGTGAAATTCGTATTCCAGAGGAAATTATTCCGACAGGATAGGTGATTTCTAACTATAAAATTTGCAATCACAGAAAAACTGAATTATGTATACAACATGATTGGTAACCGAGACAAAAGTGTAAAGTATTAAAAACCAAGAGAACGTCTGCCCGTCGTAGCCAAAAGTCACAGGGAAGAGAACTGCTATCGCTGATCTGTAATAATCATGCCAGGATGGTTAAGATCGTTTGGCACAACACTTCAAAGTTCCGGATATTACTAAAGATTGTGAATCAACTGACTGATGCTTTTAAGTCTGCCAAAGACAGCAGTGCCATTTTTGACGCTCTTTTTGAATGAATGTGACCAACTAAAAGGCATATGCCAAGAGTGTATGCATTATTGATGGTACATAAACCAGTCGGCTAAAGTTCTAACATGCCCACTTTCTTATACCATGTGATACCATGATGACTAGCCGAATTGCTAACACTCCTCGAGCAAAGGACATACATATAACTTGCTTGACACCATTGTGCTTGTTTGGGTGTGCAGTTAAAAAGATGATGCCTTTGAATGTTTCATCGTTTTCTCTACAATTGTTTGATAACTACAGACAACCGAATACATCTGTGACCCAGTGAATTAGTAACACACACCAACTTGTCTTTCTTCCGAGTATATTAACTGTCGCAATAGACGTACGATACACAAATGTCGCTCAAGTTTTACGGTTTCTGCGAATTTAGACTGGACAAAAGTCTCAGTAGTGGGGTCGTCGGCTGAAGTTACCATAACATCTTGTATGTCTACTGTCTAGGTGATCTGACAACCTGCACGTTACTCACAAACGAATAGGGCTGAGCACTCACATATGATTATTGAGTCGTGCCGACTGTGACCTCAGTGACGTAGTGGTCAATACGGTTGTTTCGTGGAAGCTTAAGCAAAATCTTAATTCCGGAAACAATGTGCACCAATGACAGACCACAACAAAAGCGAAAATCGAGTATATTGTCTTTTTCCGAAGGGGTTGACTAAAACACATGGGAATACGATAGTTGCGATCAGTTTTGAATGATATTCGAATTGTATCAAATAATATTTTAGACGGATTAACGGTGTAGGTATTTCGTCTCGTCTTCGGCCAATTCTAACAGTTATTTTCATATTCAAACCTGGAAATACACGTAAGCAACATACTTATAATTTACACACAGGACGTCCCAATGCAGTATTCAGCTTCAACAGTTAATTTTGTCCTTGAAGCAACCAATTTCACCGTTGCAATGAAAGGTGATAATAATCTCGCACTTCTATACTTTATGTTGCTCTACTCTGCAAAGCAAATTGTTTTTAAAGAAATCCTAGGTTGGTCAGTACATACAAGTTAACAGTTTCCTGTCCATAAAACACAAACGTACTGTGATCTTCACATTGAAATATAAGTCAATACGGATGAGCATGTAAAATTATTCGGAACATGAAATGGTATCCATTGAAAGGATCCTGAGTAGTAATGGATATTCCGAAAGATTTGTAAAGCGTCATTTAAAGAGTACCATATTAAAGAAGCTTTTCCGTTGAGAGGCAGTAAGGTTTAAACTATTCGTAGACCTACCCTTCATAGAGGACTTCACAAGTGAACTCTTTATCCAAGAACTGAATAGATCATCAGAGGAAACGTTTGTCGCTGCTCAACTACTCATCGTCTCTCTAGTTAATACATGGCATTCTCATGCCTTAATGATCCGTTGTTTTATTTCATCAACGTTATATGTTTATACCACTCCAACCGTTCTTGTCACGCTATTTAAGCTTACAATACAACGAAACAACTGTTCATAAAAATCACAGAGCATCGCTTATTTCGGCATAGTGATAGCATACTCAAAGACATCAACAGTTTTACTCTGACAAATACCGTGAACATTTTAGTCGGTCGGGCAGTTAGAATGTGCATTTATGTCCACGGTAAATTCGTATGGATTATGAACCCAAGTCTGCTGCGTTTACCCGATGGTATCACTCTTTGTATGTTGCAACTGGATCCGTGTGCACAAACGAAATTCGTACAGACTGTCCACATCCATTGATTAGATTGCAATCAGCGGAATCACAATCCACCACATACAAACCGTGCTTCTACATAGCTTAATTTCTGCCCATCTCTCACCCACCGTGTCACGCAGCTTAGCCAAATTCCATATTACATGTGTGACGTTTATCCACCTGCGCAACAATCACTAACCGTCCTGTTTGCCTATCTGATTAAACCTCTTAGTTTCCACTACCTTGTAATCTGATATTAACCGTCAGTCTAAGTAAATTTCATTTGCAGTAGCATACGCTATTCAGTTCACAATGAAGAGTTCTAAAGAATTGATCTAAAAGATACATTCGCTCGAAATCACTGCTATGATAATTTGGCAATATTAGCTAGTATGACGACAAGAAGTTCCAATGTGTGATCCACCTTATTCTGTGTCTGTTTACAGTTTGGAGTTAGTGCTTTTGATTCACAGTGTAACAGCACAACTGGAGGCTCAACTACCACAAGAACGTCTCCGATTCGCCCTACCAGTTCATACTTGCAAGAGGTCAGACTAGAAAAGTGTGGTTTACATGTCTAAATGAAAATTTTGTTGGTATCTATTTGTCCTTGACCAGGGGTCGAACCTAACGTTAAACGTACCTTCAACTAGATTTCTCATTTGACGAAAATGAGAAATAATTATAAAACATCCCTTCCAAAATGGGAATTTTCAGAGCTAAATCAGAAGAGCGGCTTTACACGGTTTTGATACCAATTAGCACGTTATTGTCAGCCGTTATACAAAACAACGGTGAGAATAAACATACAACTGAACAAATGAAGTCTATCTATACACAAATCTATCATTGCTAAAAACCAGGACAAGCGGAGATTCAAGATCAAAAACGTTTGCACACGAAAGAATGGTACGTTGCGCACAACAAGCAGTGGGTCGAGTGACTTAAGGATGATATTCTTTTAAGGATACATATATGTATTGAAAGTGTTTTTCTGGTTGACCACACATCTGTTCTCCACTAGGTGTCTGGCGATTGTGGAAGTCGTCTTGGGTCTGTTGATGGAGTCGGCTGGAGTCACGCCACATACTGAGTCGTCAGTCTATTTAGGGACGTGTAACTCCATCCTGAGATGCAGAAGTCGATCGTTTCTGCCAACGTAAACCTCACTGCAGCTGCAAGTGAACTAGGTATAGTGTTTTGGTCTTACGCTGAGGTCAAGTCGCTTCATTCGTGAGTTGGGTTTCAAATTCCAGTTACGCATACAAGATACAATAGTGACAAGCCCCAACTCAAGAAAATTTGCGGTCTATTATATTATTCACAAAGTGGTCGACCGGATAATTTCTCTATAAGCGGAATTTGTAGTTGAAGATGGGTTTAGACTGATCCCTAGAAAAGCGCTGACTACTGATGAACTAAATAGGACTATTCGAAACGTGAGGTACGAATTACTTCTAGTTCGTCTTAACCAAATCTCCCACTAATGTCTTACATAAGTTGAGTTGGTCTAACATGAACTACTCCCATAGTATGCTAACGTTGAGACTGGTGGTATGCGGCATATCATACGTTTTTGCATCTTATACTCGAACAACGGCTGTTATAACGCATAGTTTTATTTTATTCAAAGTTGTGAACATATAAAAACAATGTTGATTACACCCTTGCGAAGGACCTACAAAAACTATCATTAGTTGCTCGTTGATTCTTGACAGTTTTAATGCTTTTACCTAGTGCACGCAGATTGTTGTGCTCCAGTTATTTGTACCGGACAATAATTTCGCCAAAATTCTTGAGCACTAACATCACAAAAAACATTTTTCAACACATTCAATGGAAGACCCAAATCGGAGTAAGTTTATGTTAGTAGACGCACTATGCTTACGTCTTTTAAATAATGCAGACCATACCGTCACAGGAGAATAATAAAAAGTTCAGTCTGTATAGTTTTCATTTCGATTTCCCCCTGTAAAGTAAAAAATGCAGTTCAAATGGACAGGAGTTACCGGAACATTCACAATACGACCATACTTTGCAACACTTCATCTCAGGATTACAGTTTCATCACGTAAAACGTTCACTTTTTTAGCGAGCTTGATGTAAAACTCCCTCTGGAAAACAGTTTCTGTAAATGTGCAATGAAAAAGTTACGCTAATAAACTAGTGTAAATAAACTTTAAAAAATCTCTCACTAAGGATATTGATCAGTTTCTCATTAATTCGCAGAGTTTTCAACAGTAAACGCTCAATTACGAAGAATTATTTTCACTTAATCTAGCAGATACATTGAAACTCGAATTGATCTGAAATTTTCGGTACAATTCTGGGCTTTAGAGTAAGAAATAATCAGTCTAGCCACTGTCAAGTTTCAACATCAAGCGTGAGATCAGGAACATTGAAGTATGTCAATTCTAATATTATCTTTGCATACTAAACAGCTATTCATCGAAATGTCATTGAAAGGATACTTTCCAACACCTCAACCATTACTCCATTGTGGGATCTACTAGAATTAGATTTCACATGAGTTTTGTTATTCATTGTATGTGTTATTTTCGTTTTGTAATTTCAGCTCACCGTATGCAGCTAGTCTAACCTAATTGCGTTGATGACGTTTTTAATCTGGAATTTTTTATACCAGGAACATATACTATTTGAACACTGTAGTAAGAAGGCGGACACTTTGTATTTTCTCCTCAGTCGCAAGACAGCATCGTACACCAAAGCACATATGTAAATCTTAGACTCCTATGAAGTTAATAGTTATGTATTGTCGTCCTCTAACCAATTTGCTGTTTTATTTATTCACAAATCCCACTGTATACATGTACATATATATATTCCTGGTTATTGTCTTTTGGTACTGAAAAGTCAATACGAAATGCCAGTATCTGCCAATTTTCGTATTGTCATTGCCTTGTTCAAATTTGTGGAGGAAACCAACTGTTTCATATATGATATTATTGGGCCACTTCTGTTTTTTAGAAAAGAAGCGACCATTCGGTTGGTCAGTTGATGCTTCTCACCACCCCATAAATACGCTTTCCACCGATTGACCCCATTTAATTCTCGTTTATCTACCAAACGTTTGTGAAACCAATGATTGTAGGAAATTACGAAGGCTCAGACGTTCTCTAACCGTAAGTGCGTATTGATAAAGCAGCATACTTAGCTGCTTACTTGAGCTTGCACCTACAGGCTTAATGTACAAGTGATTTTCTTAAATCAGCCTGATGGGTAATTAATGAAATCTGAAACGCAAGTCGTGTGATTACTATGATATGCACAGGACATAATTCGTACATGGAAACTGGTACAACTTTGCATAACGCACCACGTGTACAATTTTAGGTTATGATTGAACTTTCATGGAGGGAGAATTCACTCAACCGCCACTAGACTTGGACAAACAAAACGTCAGCATTACGCAGTCTTTCTCTGTTGCAAAATTCTTCAAGCTATTAATAGTAGTAACAGGACTATTTCAGTATGTCCTAGGTATTTAGATGTAGAAGTATTTCGGACTGCTTGCATTATTATCAAGGAATTTGACATGATCAGTAATTCAACGATCAGAAGTGCATTTGTTCATTATAATCATGGAACATTCAGATTCCCTACCTATTTCGTACTAAATAAGATGGTTCCTAAACTGTAGTTCTAAGGTTCGATCGTGGGGAAATTTCCCCCCACTAAAATGACACAGCTGAGCCAGACTGAGTGGCCTAACTCATCACAATACACAGCCTAGATAGGCACCGACGAGTCACGGTTGAGAAACTCTCTGATACCTTCAGAAACCATTCCCGAATAATAGAGTCCCGGATTGTCAAAATCCGAGTGGGTTAGAAATAGAACCAAACTTCCGAATGCATTGTAACATTTAGCATGAACCGGGTATCAGCTGATACACAGTAAACTGTTGTTCGTTGACTAAGTCATGTGACACGACCACACGTAGACTGTTGTAGTAAGGGATAGGTCACGTTATCAACCTGGTCTGAATCAAGATAAAAAGGTGACGGTTGGGTATTTCAGCATCAAGGTCGCAGCACACACTAGGTAGCAGATTAGTACTTCAGAACTTCAGGTCTCTGTTGAAGTTAACGCTAGGAATGCAAGGTAGGTCAAACTTTTGAACATAACGTTTAACGATATATGTGGCAGCATATGAGAGACTTTTGAGCATAAGGAAGCAGTCTCATTGAATAACATCCAAGTGTTAACTTCAAAAGTCATGAGCAAGCTGGAGACTACACCAACTCGCAATTCACCACAACACAAATTTGTTATCCCTCGTCATCTACAAAAGCTATATTGTCGAATTCAAAGAACTGTTCCTTGTCAACTTGCCCACTACCAGAATCTTGCAAACGTTTCAAAAGTACACTACCTTCAAAGGTGAGTTTACAGAAGACCCAGTAAACTGCCACATGAAACTGGTTCATTCAGTAACGAAGAGATTACCGCACGACAATGTCCGATTCAAGGCAGTAGAACTCGAACAAATTACTGAAGATCAACAGGGCTACCTTGAAGAGCGTTCGTATGGCACAAATCGGCTGATCGCTTACTAGTGTTGAACCACAGTCACCGAAGTAGAATTCATCATGAGTGTTATCCAAATTAGTTTTTCCGGAGCTTTTGACAAAAATGTTCACTCTATCTTGCTATCCATACGCCACCAATAAGGTCTCGATAACTGCACACCCAAGTGATTAAAGCCTATGCAATAAAATGTGTATTTAGCGTCAAAATGAGTGAGAATTCTGACTGGTTCTAGACTAAAAGTGACGATCCGCAAAGTTCCGTCTCAAACCACTGTTGCTATTTCAATTTGTTCTTGAACTACTCAGCATAACCGTATCGCAACTACTGTTACATAGTTGCCAAAATTACCGACAGATTGTATAATGTCCCAGACGTTTGGAAACCATGTAGGACTGTTCAAACAGAGAAAACAAGTGATCCTTAGATAACAAAATGCCATTCTGCTTCAGCAGATACAAGTCGTACTCACCGGTAATTGAAATTATTCTGCTTTCTACACTGACGACACAATGCTACTTTTATCCGCATATAAAACATAGCATGAGCCTCTAGTGACAGGCATATTAAGTCTGTCAATAAATTGTGTAGGAATCGTCAAACAAATAAAACTCTACCTAGTTGGAAAAAGTGTTGTTGTTGTGAAGTTTCCATTATCACGTTCACCTCGGCCGACAACCTGAAATGAAACGACTTATCTAGCGTACCTTTCATGAAGAATGATATGGCACGTTTTGAAATAATTTGGAATCTACCCTTGAAAAGTGATCGGGATTTAGAAAATGCTCTGTTCAGAATTGCGGTATCAAGTAAATTCTCAATGAATTACAGGCATCTCGGGTAGATTTAAGTTTCAAAAACAGGATAGTCTACTCTTCTCGACATCAAAACTTGCGAAGCTCTCAGCAAACTGAAGTTATTGTTTAGGAAAACACACGGAGAAACTTAAATGGGAAGGTTTATATATGAACAGAACTGCTTCGTTGTCGTACATTTGAACAAGCTGTCAAAAGCTGTATTCCTACGGTCTGCGGAAGATCAACCAGCATAAGGTGTCCAGCAGTGGCAATTTACAAACATTTCTAAATTGAAAACACTTGGTTATCTGATTCATTTCTAGCAAAAGCATTAAACGTTCACTCTCAACTCACGATCAAGTTGATACAGTCCAACAACGTCTCCACAGCCGTAACACAGTTTTGACTCGTCGAAATGTCACGGTCAAACGAGTTTCTAGTTTCCACTTGGTTTTCTATCCTTCAACGGAAGAAAGCTTTTCTTCCTAATATTGTCAAAAACATGTGGAAATTGACATCGTTCTCAATGGTAGCGTTAACGTGATCATTGCAATTCGACTGGTAACTTAATCTATCGATCTGTTAATGGCTGTTGCCTCGAGGAAGTGGTGATCAGTTGCTAAATTTTTTCATGAAGAGGAGACTAACATTGTTAAACAGCATTACTGTGAATACAAGTGTGGTTACAATCATTTAAGTGGTACTTGACTATAGTTATGTTTTATCGTGACTTAGATTTGGGCCGTTGGAATGTGAGGGATCGATCTTTCCAATTCACTATCATGTTTCCGACTGAAACGATATCAGCATGTTCTGCTCACTAAAGAGGTATTACGATGTCGGATATTTCAACCACGTCTGTTTTTTCAATATTTTTGTTGAAAGTCAGCCAGTGTTACGAAGTGATTACAAAGTAGCAAATTTCTTGTCATTGAACTGCGCTGTCAATGGTTGGTGAAGTACATAAAACGAAATTCTTAACTAATCGCATCAATTCTTCTTGCCTTTTCACCTGCCTTCAAGAACTGGATTTTTATGGATGGATGAGAACTACAGCTCAACATTGACACTTATATATGCCAGGGAACTTTTGTGTTGTTTCACTCCAAACTTCGATTGCAAGAGCTCATTTGTATCTACATACGATCATGAGTTTTATAGAAGGATGACGTAATTTTCCCCACTGTGTTCCTATGTCTCCATCGGTAGGGTGAATCTGCGTTGGATGGTCTACACACGGGAAGAAAAATGAATATACGTTACTATGGTGCAGTCCCTCCAATAACGAACATTAAAACGCATTGAAACAGGGTGCATTCTCATATGTGTAGTTGAAAACTTCTATGATTTATTTAGTGAAACAAGACTGGAGAATAGCAAGCTACTCCGTAGAACGAACTACCCTATAATTATTGTCTGTTCCCACAGAAACACGCATTGGTTATGACTGAATCTGTTGTAAGTTTCAAAATTCTGTTCAATACATGCCTGCCTGTTAGACAACCTGTACTACACATTTTCGCGTCATCCTCCAAGGTTTTTTTACTAATCACTAAAAGCATAAAATTTGTACAGGCTTGTTTCAATGGGATTCCCTTTGCGTTGACGACAGAGTTACATACGATTAGTTTCATTGAAATGTCCCTTTAATCAATTATGTTCACTTGTTATTGCAATTATACACCATTGGACACAAGCGTTCGATAAAAACTGATCAGTTAACGTAAAAGAAAGGAAGTTCTCTCCCCATTGTAGAAGACTACCAACCGGTAAACTACCATTCATAGTTTAGAACTAAAACGTTGCTTACTGAAATTGCCCATCGGTCTAGCAAGCACAAAATTGTCGTTTCGAGATTTTTTGGTATCTCTGACAACATGCATCACGCCACGTTTTTTCAAAGAACATATATTATCTGCTCTTAGTGACCTGGGAAATTATACGACCCCAAACTGTGTGTCAGGCATCCGAATAATTTACAAAAGCGACCGATTCGACAATATTTACAGGATTTCATAATTCCTCAGTTCCATAAATCACCAGTGTGACCTCTCCTCAAATCATACATGAGCTTTTCAATGGCAGCAGTCGAGGCACTGTATGGTCCGATCTCCACAGTGACAGTAAGGTATGCATCGATTCGACGTAAACCGTGGTCACAGTGGCTACTAGATATTAACACTAGTCAGGTCTTCTCACACTATGATCTGGTTATTTCCGCTCAGCTCTTCATTGCATCTGGACAATACGACGCAATTATTCTCTCCTGTCAAACTGAGGACAATGCAGAGTTTATGGTAGTTTGGCAGTCTGTATGTTGATTTCGTTATCCTTCCCAAACATACGAAATCTTGCTGTTGAGATCAACTCATGGACAATTTTTCAAGGAAGGTGGAAGTCCATTTTATTTTCAATATATAGCTGTCATCTGCTTCAAGCTGGTGCTGTTTTCTGTTAATTATGACGAAAATTGTGAGCAGTTAACCGATGAAAGCAAACGACTGACGAGTAAATAGTGACCGATTCATGATCTCGACAGATTTTGGTAGCTTCCTAGAGCAGACTAAAAGGAGTGTAGCGAGTGGAAGCTATGACTGGTAAATAGCTAGATTTGCGGGCGACATGTCTTAGTGGTAGAAAGCTAGATAGACTTTCAGAGGGATCATACCTTGTGTTTAATAACTAGCAAGCAGCCCGTTAATACAAATAGCATACATAGTTCAGAAGAAGCCGTATACATCCGGCAAAACTACGTAGATCATATAACCTAGCAGTGCGAAAGGAAAGTTTACTTGGTATAAGAAAAAACTAACTCTGATCTACCATTGGACTTCTCAAGTAAAATCTGCGTGTTATTTGGAGACCATTGTCTAGGTATATGGTGTTTCAACAAGTTCATTGCAATATATGCGTACGGTCAATAAGAACAGACTACAGTTGAGGAATCAACTCGATAAAATGCCCTGATTATCCTGAAGGCAAACTGCTTTAGTGAATTAATCAAGCCTACCAGTGGAAAGTGAACCTACAATACACAAATCAGCAAACATATGTTCACAGTGAAACAGACATTCAAAATCGTATCAGCATCATGGACAAACGTTGTGACAAAATTGTGAAATGTACTATGAAAACATAAATTCTCTTGAATTCCAGAAATTATACCGCAATTATAATTATATATTATCATCTGGTTTTTCGATTGCAATTTAGCTTCAGGCATGCGTGTTGAAAAACGGGGAGGACAATTTGTGTTACAATAATCATAAGGACAAGATTCTCTAAAGGTCATATGTATTATAATCATGAAAGATATACGGTAGATAGACATGCCGGACGTGACCATTACCAAAATAGAGCTGAGAATATTTAAAGTTATAAAAAAAATATCGAAATACACAGTGCTCTTCCTTCTACAATTTTCATTAGTCTGAGAAACTTATCTATTTTTTCATGGCAGCCCTACTGCCACGCTTTTCAAAATTTTATCTCTTATCCCTACATAATGCTGTAAAAATGAAATGGGTTAAAATACTACTCAAAACAACTACAACAATAAACACCACAACACTCCTCTTTAGTTTAATTCACGACAATACACGACACATCTTCAAGATGTAACCAATTACGAACAAGCGGTGCAGATGCACTAATCATCAATAGTCCCCATAATCACGGTGATGGCTAATAACTTTTACAAATCTGTTCGGATATAGATTTAAACCTCCATTTCACTTCTCGATAAGATAAAAACAGTGGACTGACTGTTCTTATTGGGTACTGTTACAGAATCTCTGGAAGAACGATTCTCAGTATCATCTATATTCAGAATGTTCAAGGAAATCCTGAAACAACCGGCTTTTCGCATGCAAATACCTGTCGGGTTCAACTTAGATAACGTTACTGGCGTGAATAATTCAGAGGTCCCCCACCCAACTTGGTGTTAAATCGCAAGGTGTGTTATACTGTTTTCGTTCCATATGCAGACAGAGGAATTAGTTCAACACGTTTCATATATTTTGCACTGTCAAGTTTTCAAATAATGTAGCTTATCGATTAGATTGACCTTACCTTGATGCAAACAGTGAAACGAGGTGAATTATGTGTAATCTCTTTCCTGTAACCAGTGTTTTTTCTTGACAAATGTCCTACCACAAATATACTTTGGTCGTCCAAACGACAACTTACCAGAGTTGATGATTTCTTCCATAATGAATATAGACCGCCTAATAAAGCAAAAGGTGACCCCAATTCGCTCATCAACCAACAAACGTACTCTACTTCATTCATTGCTCAATTCTACCTTAATTTGTGAGGACAAATGATGGGATCCGAATGAATCTATAAGTATTTTCGTCAGAAAATGTATGGTGATGTTTGATGTTTAGAGTTACAATAGTTCAAATTGTTATCACACAGCGCCCAACGAGTAAAATTTGGATTTTTGTTTTACCATTTCCCGTTTCGTTATCAGCTGATTTAATGGTTTTATTTTTCTCATTGGCAATATTGTAAACAGTGTTTCGGTAAACACAGCGACTTTCTGGTAGCTAATTGAGTAATAAGTAATTATTTAATTTCATTGTCATTTTAGATTGTCCACTTTCAGCCAGCCGAAAATTGTCTGGTTGGTGTGTAACAGATGGTTGATGTTATGACACATAATTTATCGAGGTCACTTACTTAATAAGTTACTTCACAGGCTGGTTAGTTGTGTATTTTTAAATTGTGATCCAGACTTACTTAAGGGTAACTATCATCATTTCAATGTGAAATTTTCCACCGGAAAAATGGAATTGCACTTCTAAAAGTAGTTGGTTCAGCTCGGATAACGAAATCCATACGAGCCATCGGGTACTTCAGTTGTCTTGCTCTAAGGTGCCACTTTCACAGCACTTGAATATATTTTATCCAAATGAAATGCAGCACGAGAAACTAAGAATCATCCAGTGGTAGATCGATGCTGACAGAAAATCCTCGTAATAGGCCGACCACATTCTTCAGTAGGTGGTTGTTTAGCATAATCCTTTATAGGTGCCGATTAGTAAAGCTGTTTACTAAAATTGTGGCATCCGGCGTAATATATGTAACAATCTTTGACTCATGTAGGGAGACCTAATAGTAAAACAAGTGAGTTTATTAAGGGTTACTTATGAATTATTGCGTCGTTTTAAAAATATGGAGTTGGAGAGAACGTTGTCATCCCAAAACAGATAAATCGAGCTCACTGATTAGAACACTGAGTTCCATTGTTCTACAATATCAGTAGGAATCGAATACCACTATCACGAGAGATTAGAGGTTTACTTAATCCTTCATGAAATCCATAAAACACAGAGTTATAACCACAATAAAGCCTATTGCGATTACGCAATAACGTGTTCAACAATGTTACCGTTTCAAAGCCTTTTAAAGATTAACATCTTACAATTGACAACTCAAAAAGTACAGTCTGCTTTGCCATGCACACAACCAACATTGACGAAAGTTTTTAGGCTGAACCCAGGTTAACCCACACTAAACCTTTCAAATACATAAACAACTCAAAAGTAATTTTATCACTTGTCTCCATAAATCGCAGTAATCGAGGCACGTGTGTACATTCAAACAATTAGCGTGTCATTGTGACCTCATCTTGCTAACGGATACGTGCTGGTGCACGCGTAGTTATTGGCTATTCCTTTGGTTCAGCCTACATTGGTGGCACAACTAGGTATTTGTCGTGAGGAATTCTTGAACAGTGCTCGGCGTGACCTCGCTCCATATTAACAAAGAACATCAACTCATCCATTCTGGTCCACCTGGTAGACTGTGACCAACACACAAGCAGAGAGAGGGTTTTTCGCATGGTCTACCGAGTCACGAAAGATCAAGTGGTGCATCCTGTCTATAACCGAAGTGGTCGCAATCCGACCATGCCACCCGGATTTGTATATTCAAAAACAATTCGTCCACACCTTGGGCTTATCGTGGCCAAACACGTACACTGAACCCCCGCGACTATTTGATTCAATCTTCACCCAACGCAACGCAGTTACCACTGACTTTCTGAAACATACCTGGCTTGTGATCCTAACCGTAACGAAGTCGTGCCTGTATTTAATCCAATTGCCTGACCTCGTACTTTTCTTGTATACTAACTTTCATCACTGTTAATTAACTTGATATATAACTGTACCAGCCCAAGATGAGATTTTATGGAAAACAGTTCTGTCTGCTGAGAAATTGTTGTACAATATTTTTATTACGGTTATTACTCTCTTCCAAATGTTTTTC
>JTDE01000998.1:123377-133407 GCA_014338405.1 Paragonimus skrjabini miyazakii | reverse complement strand
GGAAGCGGAATATTGCGACACATTCTAAACAAAATGTCGCATAGAGCTCTTGTTAGAATGATAATGTACTGAAGCCTCTCAAGATATTTTGTTCATGAGATTTCAGTCTACAAGGAAGGTTGCATACCAGGGAAATGTCGGACGCCTAGACGGTTTCGTCATCCTCATAAACAGGTAGGAAGTGACAATACCCGTTTTTGTCCCTTTGAATCAAGATAATATAAACCACCAATTTTCGTTCACATTGTTCACCACATTTGTATGCATTATTTTATAGACAGTCTTATATGTTTGAAGAATTTTGTCCAATCAAGCTATGAGGTATTTTAAGCGAGGGAACTCTTCGAAATGTTATGTATAATGAACAACACAGACGGGGCTGTTCATAAATTTCACATCATTGTGTTTGTATTGCTGTCATTCAACTCTACAACCTCATGCACGGTCTTTAAACGAGGTAATTAATACCAAACATACATTAAAGGGTAAGTTTTCAGTAGGTGCTTAAGTTTTCTGGGAACACTCAGTATACAGCGGATTTATTTCTGTTCAGTGTAACTTGTCTATTCATGGATGATCGTAATTAATCATACAATATTCAAAATTGAACAAGCATTTAAATATCTGGGCACTACACTGCCGCTCATTGTATGTTTCAAGCAATATACTCCAGTTTTCTCGCATATAAACTACAACAAATCTGGAGGGCTTCTGTTTGTTTGTGTTATCATACAGTTAATAATATTTGCACCTTTTTTATGCATAACCAAGGAAGATAAAGGTTCCGTTAAAATTGACTAACCAAACAGGGCATTACCGTGTCTGTAATCTATGGAATATGCACGAACAAATAGTAACAATTTATTACGACTGAAGCTGAAATTATGAATTGGAATAACGAGTCGTAACAAACAGAAGATTTAGACGGTGGAATATCCGAAACATGCGGATTTAGGAAACAAGCTTCTGGTTAGAAAATCACATGACCTACTTTATTTGGAAACAAGTGAAGCGTTACGTGCGCTGGGTTTGCTGTGTCTGGTGAATTATGTGAACGCTCGACCCACACATTGTCAGTGAGGGCGAACAACAGACTCAAGCAGGCATACTCTTATAGATAAACCGAAAACAAAAAAGAGTTTCGTTCATCCCTTATATGTCATACACGTGCACTGTACAATCGTAGACAACCTATGTAGCTATGTATACCCGGCTTGGATCTGGGACAAAGCTACACGCATCTCTAAACCCCGACTGATAGCACTTTTACGTACATCCACTCGCTTGTTGTAAGCAGTCGTTAAGATATACCTTGATGAGTGCTGTTCGTCTTCAGATTGATTCATTTCCACACTAGTCTGCAGCCGTCTATGACTAAACACAAGATCTCGAGCATTATGGCGGATTGGAAAAGTGAACAACATACTCCGTACGAAATGGCGAGAAAGGACACGATTGTTGTTGTCAGGCAACGTAAATCCCTCTAAGGGGTTGTGCTGGCTGACCAGAGCATAATCAGCCGTTGAGATTTAGTTATCCTAGGTGGGCACCACTGTTGGTGAGCGTACTCCCGACAATTTCTTCAAGATCAGACTGATAACAGTTATCTAGAAAGATGGTGTCATTCTCTTCAGTTAAGCCAGTATTAGCTCATGTGTGAACTGGAAAACCACCACCGTTAATCGTAGAACTGTTAATCACATTGTTGAATTGCTTGCCGTTTAGGCTGCACACTTACTTATTCATCATCATTTCAGTGACAAGGATTTGACTCCCCAGTCTAGTTCTAGCATAGCAATTTTTTGGCGAAGTTTGGTCTTTGACGATTATTATTAAGAGCTTATTCTAAGCCAGGTGGATTGGTGACTAGATGATTGAAGGACATTCGCCGGGAATCCCTCAATCGAGCGGTAGACAACAACAGGTATGAGCTGTTTTATTCAGTCCTGATGAGTGGATAGACAATCAGTTAGTGTTAAAATAAAGTTAGGTGGTGGTGGGAACCGTATCTTTGTCATATTGTACCTGAGCAAGCTACCTGATGCCAGGTTCCTCGGGCCGTACATCGTCAGGTGACATAAGAAATAATGAAACTGAATGTAAACATACGTACAGTGAATGCAGAAGAGTCATTTGCAGAAGGTAACACCGAGATTAATGACTATAATTAATAAATATTAGATGGAACACCTCTCGTCTGTTTCCCACATTTTTGATAACAACATACAGTTGTAATCAGCTCTTATCTGGAAATCTCTTAACTTTCAAAAATTCCCAAATCAAATGAACTGATTCACGTGATCATAGCGTAACAGTAATCGGTCCTTTCGGACTTTGCTTGGTATGACACTTGCTGATAACCGATCACAAAATTGGTTACCCATTGTTCAAGTAGTAACCATGACGGAACGTTATTAAACTTGAACACTAGATGTGACTGCGATAGCTCACTGCTCAGCTCTACAGTGAGCTAACGCGGTGCGGTCCTAAGGGGTTTCATTTTATGTTGAAAGGCACATGAAATTATATATTCCTGAGTAGAACGGTATGATCACATTGTCTGTAAAAACGACAAAGATTATGGGGCCAATAAAGCTTCTTGAGTGTTTTATCTCTCATGAAGTGCGATTTCCGTGAAGGCATACATGAATACCCATTGTGTAAAGCTGAGGGTAATTCGCAATCTGAAAGTCAGCTCTAATACAGCATGTGAGACAATTTTGTACGTGCACTCGATCGTCAATAGTCCGATCGTATCACAACCTATCATAAACACCTCCGGCATCTAACTACCAGTGCGTTCGGTCAGAAACTAGTCAACTGCACTCTTCATCTACATGTGATTCTCAGTGCATACTTTATACAGTCTGTTGTACTATTTGCTCTGTTTTCCATTTTCTCGTCACCTTCACAAGTGATGTTTACTACAATTCAGCACAACATTATGCATACGACTGTTAGTTTTTCTCACTTAGAATATGAAAGAATGATAATAATGAATACTCCAACAGTAGTTTTTTATTCGTGGAACACAATGACAATTTTCACATCAACCCATTCTCAAAACAATTTTCCTAAATAGCCCGTGCTGGTTTTAGCATACGCACACAAATCTCCGCTAGTAAAAAGTGATTATCAAGAGGATAAGCACCACAGAGTGGAACAATTTAGACGGGGGTTATAAATTTCCCACACAGTATAGTTGCTGGAATATCAGTCTGTCACTTTACAAATACATTTAAAAGCGAAGACATCAGAAAAATAAACTCTGTGTAGGCAGAAGAGGTCTTACGTATGACAAAACTGCAAGATCAGCCAACAGTTCAAAGAAAACCTTGCTACGGCGTGTCCCTGAGTATTCACTTTTCACTTCTGATAAAATGATAAAACTGCAAGCCAAACTAATCAAACCATAGTTTACACTCATTTAATCTCATTGCGTTAACGTAGAAAGTCATTCAAATGACCCGGAAAACATTAAGGTGATCACACGACCATGAGTTTTTTCTTAATATGTTACCTAAAGCGATCCCGTTTTGTAAACGCCGTTTGATGACATGAACACGTCATCCACAACTTCTATACAACCTGGTATGTCGACACGACGTGAACGATCCATGGCTGCAATAATTAGTAAATAGCCATCTGACTGATTCAAAATCAAATGTGGTGGTTGTGATGGGTAGTGTTCAATTTTGAAACAATCCAACTCCCCGAATCTTTATTACTTATTCGATATGATCACATTAATTCCAGCGCTATCCCACCATTACAGTTAACGTTCAGTTTCAGTTAAATGAAAAAGTGTAGGCTATTGAATAAATGTGTCTTCAAATATATAGGATTGTTGGGCGACGTTTCAGTTGGAACACTGACCTTCAATCGATTCCCGACAGAACCTTCCTTAAATATGTATGAAAATAAAGGTAGGCTTTTGCATTTCTATTTTAAAAAATGAGGCAGGCACAGAGATTTCAGTCTTGCATCTATCGCAAAAAAGAATGCTTGGAAGCTGGGCTCACTGCTTGGATTGGACATTTTTGCAAAAACAGCACAAGTTATGTTTAAGGAAATTATCTTATGCTAAATGAACGGAAGTAGTGCAGTTCGTATTCGTCATATTTTCAATATATTTTTCAAGACACTAGCAACGACCCTTCTTGTCAGATTATGATAAAAACATAAATGAATAAGTTAATCTTTATTCAGAGTGCGTGACAAATAATTGTATATCAGATAAAAAAACCGGATAATTTCTATTGACTTCATTGAATTGAAATTAATACATTCCTATAAGTAGGCCGTACAGAAAGTCACCCAATGACAAGAATGGCTTAAATTTGGACCAGATTTTTGGAGATATGCATGACTAACTACCTTGTCAGAAAAAACGAAATTGGTTTTTGTTGAACACAGTCTGCGTCTAGCCGGCACAAACCAAAAGTAACAAGCCTGTGATTTTTGTTTCCCGCTCACCTCGATAAAATAGTGAGACACATTCACACTTTGCTAGTCTTTATCTACAGCATCTAACTGGCTGACAATAAACACATTTCAATGCGACCATTCTTCAACCAATTCACAAGCTGCAACGAGGGAGGACTTGTAATAAAAGTGTTGTTTTACACATACCCAAAATTTGTTGCGATAGAGTCAAAAGTTGCCAGGACATAGTTGGATTGCAATATGCTTGTCTGTCGATTTTTCCAAGAACTTTTGTCGAATCGCAAGCGCCTTCTTACAACTGATCCGTAGGTTGAGTTTCGTGGCTATCATAGAGAACGAGAGCCTAGATGAGGCTCCATGTTAGAATTACCTAAAGTGGAAGACAAGGCTTTACAGTCCCTTTCAGTTAATTAAAACGTGCCATCGTAATTATGAAATATGTACTGTTTGCTTTACCTAAACTCCACATCCACATCTCATTGATGACTAATGTACAAGGCTGAAGAAAATATAGTTCAATTGAACATTCACCACTAGGTAACGGTTGCAGATGGCGAGAAACCCGAGCGTTGACTTTGTGCGCTTTAGAAGAAAATTGCACAGAGAAGAGTAATTCCGTATATGTGTGGTTCACACTATTCATCCAAATGACCTTCGCACTCTGACCACGTTATTCCTTTGGCAGTTACAGACTTTTCATTTTATACGGCGTCAAACTGGTCTTACTGCTTATCATTAAATTGAGACAGTTGACTTGGTTCGGTACAACAATGAACCAAACAATTAGAATATGACAACTAATAGGTGCAAATATCTCGTGTTGACTCGTCAGTAGTACAACTGCAATAACACGGATGGTTTATTTATAACAAACAACTGGAGGGTGGATGACCAATAAGCGGATTAGGATAGGTCATTAAGTCCAGGGAAGGGTCAAATTCACGAACAGTTGTTTCTTAACACAAACAACTGGCTTGAGTCGGTAGATTGCGACTGCTTTGGCAAACCGTAAGAATCTTGGATTAAAATGAGGCAACAGAAGTCTGAATGCACGAGATGATGTGAACAGTGGTCAGAAGATGTCTAGCGACTGAGGAAACTGGCGGTTTACGTGTTTCAGCAACATTGCTGCTCTCCGGTAACACGGACTTCTGCACCCATTTAGGTAAATGTTCCTTTGTTCTGGAGCTCAAACATATATCGATGCTGCCTATGTAGCTTTCTCTGCATTTACATACAATAAATATTTGTGGTAACCTTGAGCCGAAATTCAGAAAGACATCAATTAGAACCTCGAAGGTAACCAAAATGGTCCTCTTCATCGTCTCAGCATGAACATACATAGCTATACAACTACAGAGCAGCAAATATAGCCTCTTCAGTTTAGTACACAGAAGTTTAATTACAAATGAGATCCTGAGCTTTCGATTACAATAGTACATACTCTCAGATGGCTGGTAAGTAGAGTCACCCAACAAAAAATCCTTAGCATAGCTGATGGGAACGCAGTAAGATACATATCGTTCCCAACGGTAGTAAAGTAAAATATGATTAACCGATAATTAGTCTCCACAGTTCAGATAAGTGTACTGCCCACTTTCTTTGCTAGCTATGCATTTACTGAATTCCACACTGTTTTATGTATTGTATGTTCAGGCCAAAGACTACACCCTTTTGCAACAGAATAACCACAATGCAAATTCGAGGTTCATGTCAAACGTCTGGTTATATATCAATGTATCAGTTCAAGAGCTTTTAGTTAGACATTTTCACGTAATCAACGGGGCGCCAAATATAGTGTGTAGAATTGATAATCTTTACCAAATCTTCGAACGAAAGAATCATTAACCAAACTGAAGGTGAGAAGTTCAAGCAATGGGGTTGGATTTCACGAGACAGTATAATGTCTACAGAAAAATTGAGCAAATATGACTGACGACTGTGCTTTTTGTTGTAACTGCCCGGAAAGATCGGAAAAATGGTGCGTCACAGTTATATCCAACAACAGAAATGGGCGACTCCGAGTTATGTTATTAGCACACCAGTTGTGAGAATTTGCACAAAATTACTCGGAAGGTTGGAACTGCATTTCCATTGTTAAAAATTTGCCGTAGAACTGATAGTCAATTCTTATGTCAAAATCCAGATGCCGGTTGATGAAATCTTTTCGACGGTGGAACATGACTTGCTTCTTTGTTAAAAGCGTGTGTTCACAGATGAGCTCTTTAACGTAAATTTACGCAAATTCAAATAACTACTACTGCAAACTTGGCAAATTGCCTGAGAAAAATATTCACAATATTTAGTCTGACTGCTTTCTTCTTGCTAGAGAACTATTAGGAACAAATGAACTGTGATGCTCTTTAACCTACCATTGTGTTCCTTCCATTGTTTTGTATACTATATGTATACATACATCAAGCTTCGCGGTAACCAAGCCTACCCCCTGAACCGAAAGTTCGAATCTTTTGATCAGGATAATTGATCTCTACTAAATTCCTCATATTCATTGACATATCATTTATTGCATTGACACTAGCGTTTACCACACGATGCATTGTCTGGATACACTATCCTGTACCAGGTTGAACAGAAAGAACAATAAAATCTATATAAATTTATCTTGCTAAGCATTTTTTGTTCTGTTGTATTGGTAACAGTTTTGTCCACGTTTTGTGAACGAATGCACGAACGTTCCTCAACCTACCCTTATTTCAGCGGTTGCTTGATTTGTAAAACGTTATGTAGGTTCATGTGTGACATGATTTAGTGACATCAGACATGATCTCCTTTATTTGGTCCGATCTTAATAAATACAGTTGACTACCTCTGCTTACAATTGTTCAAAACTAAATTCCGGCAATATACGAGAAACAAATCATGGCAACCTGCTGTTGGACTGCAACCTCACCAATCATCAAATATCTGGACTTGTCTTCAAAATGAGCATTTATCTTTCGATAAACGTTTATTCGTTCACCGAATAGGCTCACATAAATGTTGGATGTAGATAAACGTTCACCAAATACTTGGTAGTGTAGATTTTAGAACGACCTCGTCTGAACTTGAAGGGTCGCTGTTTGGTCAACCGAACTATCACGCTAAACCTATCATCACACCTTCAATGCCTTCATCCGTACATGTTCACTAATTGTCTTGTCGAAACTGTCAGGATGATCACCTCTCTAACACATTGCAATCAATATGTAACCCATCTCGACATTGGTGTTCTATTGATCCTCTCTTCAAAATCTGTCACCTATAAAAAGGACTTTATTTATCCAACCAACGCCCAATGAAAAATCTGAAAAGGAGCGTCCCACATGGTCAACGGTTCCAACTTCGTCAGGAACATTAGTGCTGGTGTCACCAAAACATTACCAATTTCATTGTTCTGCATGATTATTAGCGGCAATTAATCAAAGTGTGTCGCACTTCTACGCGACGCATCAAGAGGAATGATCATTCAGTCATACACAGCATACTGAACAACAAATCCTGCTTTGACGTCTTCACAAGAACTAAACAGTACGCAGTCCAAAGATGAGGCCTTTCGATTCCAAGACTTGTACAGCTTCATCCAGCAAATGAATTACAACTCAAGGTCTACTCTCATATCAACCCATCCATCCGTCATACCCCGCAGTGAGTGACCCAAAACACACTTCTACTGCGCTATCCGAATCGTGGTAAGTCCTGAAAATTTGTTTTGCAGTTTTGTTATTCACTTACATTCGGTATATTGTTATTTGCGTGTCGTATGTCTATTTTTATTGGCGTTTCTCACCTTCTGATTATAAGTAATTTTTGTACCAATGATAACAACCACAAAGCGTGCCATGTGCTACTCAGGATTTATGACCGGTAACCACATTCTAGTCATGGCACTTTGTCTTGTGAATTGACGAAGCTAATAACGGACTCTATGTGACAAATAAATTGTTTAATTTGGTGACCACCGGCAATTCCTCGCAGAGGGGAAATTGAATTTATATTATCTTCATTAAATTAACGTATAAAAATTTACAGCAATGATGACTGCGTGACTATGTAAATGATATTTTCGAAACTCACTAATTACAAATGGTCCTTTGAATGAGATAGTGAACAGAATAAATTAGTATTCGAAAAATTTGTTCTTACTGGATGGTGAAAATACTTTTCTAATCTCTCAGGGGGAAATACTATCCACTTCATTAAGTGCTAAAATCTTCGTGAAGAATCGCCTTTCCATTTTCCAGGTCAATATTCATGGGTAATCAATAAACAGTATTAAGGAAAATCAATGCTCTACTGTGAATATATACTAACAATTAAATAATTTGCTCAAAGTAACTGTGTTACTAATGTAACAACTGTTATGTATAGTGAATCAATGAAATTTTGGGAAAAACGTGAGCGAATTTTAGCGTGACCATATCAGCCTTTGTTGAATTTGTGCCTAAAACAAAATGGGTGTAACGACCAACTGGTTCACTTCAATAGTCATCGGATATAGACAATGAAACATTTGAACAATGGCTCAATTATCTGATAATCTGGAATAAAATGAAGAACGGAGGCTGTGAGTGCAATGCGAATTTAGTTTAAGTCACCGGTAGTGTAGCCTTTTATGTGATAACAATGAGCCAGTCATGTTTTTTGCGAGTCGGAAGCTGGGCATGCATTTTGGAAAACGCGAACGGAAATTATCAAAAAGAGTGGCGATGGATTATACTGTGACTGGATTATTTAGTTGAACTGGTTTTAGCTGATGTCACGGGATCCCATAAGCAATACGTACTTGACTTTTGTGTTGAATTGATGACTAGAAGCCACCTGATGACCGGTTATATCATCGGTAATTGTTTCGTTACTTTCACTGTTAACGCAGTAAGGATGATATTAGAATTCTGATTTGAGTATACATTTTGTTGACACGGCGTACAAAGTGACCCTCTTATGCTACCCTAGCCGCCAATCTTGTAGTATAGTTGGTTTTCCAGTTGCGAGTTTGTGTGTGCTGCAACATGGCTGATGTACTAGATCCTTTTGTGGTTCCCTTTACTTGTGTTCGGTGAGCGAGATACGAATTGTTCAAACATGAGCTGTGAAACTATACGTTGATAAATATCATAACTATAACTAAGCTATGAGTTTACTTGGTTGTTTTGCATTATATTCATAGTGGTACATCAGTTAGTGTTCGGTTGGTAGTCAGCTTTTATAGGAGATGATGCTCTGGTCTCAGACTTATGTGTCACAGATGTGGGGAGTTTGTTGTGTAAATTTTGATAACTTATTTTCACCTTTTCCTAGCCCCAATTTGTAAGAGGAATTTATCGTAATTCAAAGGTACACTGTCGTTTAGTATGCAGATTTCCCATAGGGCAAAGTTAGATATCGACTCATCATCGTTTGTCTGTACATAATGTAGCGAAAAGGCGTCCAATAAAGCACAATCTTTATTGTCCAACTCGCTAGTTCACATGCTCCGCGCGCGCTCGCGTTTATGAGTCAGCATTCCAGTCCACAACACCCCCAGGTTTCCGTTCACGCGTCGTGTGCACTTCTACCCGGTTTGGGTGTGTGATTGGCGCCTTCT